>JASDQU010372408.1:71734-87227 GCA_032191745.1 Picea mariana
AGAATTGTCTCACTTTGGTCTCTGCCTAAACTCTTGTTAGTTTGTCAATTCCAAAAAACCTCTCGCTAACTCATCGAACTTCAAATAGCGGTCAACTTTGTTTCATAATGCTTGCACATCCATATTTTCCATCTCATATTTTCAACAAGTCTCGAGTGCTTCTTTTCATGTGAGATCCCTAGCAAACCTGAGAATACATTTAACATAATTGTACCAATACTTCGCATCCACCTCTTCGACTTTAGTCAAACCATTAAGTTTCCTTTCTATATCATTGCGTAGAATAACCATGATCGTTCATTTGATTTGTGCGAGATGACTATAGTCATAGATATCTTCATGCATCTTCTCAAAATGGTGGATCATATGTTGATGTTATCTAGAGACATGTGGCACTTTATCGAACTGACACGTGGACACCATGAATCATCCAATTCAACTTCTAAAACGTATGAATCCATTTGACATGTGGCATCACTTTAGGATGACACATGGCATGCTCATATATTGCCACATTATCATTCACATTGCCATGTCACCATTATCATTCAATGACAACATTGTCATGACTTATTGTTTATCCTTTGATACCACTTATGAAGCATATTCTTGTTCTTTCTTGACTGTCCATGTTTGATTCATGTTGCCATCAATGACAACACACAATCAATAATTCCAGCATGCTCTTGTACTAGACCTACAAACTACTATGTCTCTATAAAATCAGGTACAACATATACATACATAGGAAAATTTAACACCTAATATCTATTAGATATGGTGAATTGAAATAATTAGAATGCAACACATAAATAACGTTTACAATGACAACACCCTAGAAACGAAGAGTCTTAGTTACACTTGCGCTAAAACAAAGGGATTCAACAATAGGCTTCACAAAAACATAGATTTTATATTTATGTAAAGTAAGTCTCCCTCGATCAAGTATGCTACCCATGGAAATTTAAGATGCACCTCTCTGCATGCCAATGCTTCTTGAACTATGAAAAAGGTCACTATCTTAATCTAGATCTCACATCCTCCCCCCTTTGAATTGGTTAGCTTAAGACTCATACTCAACACAAGAACTTACCTTGTACAATATTTTCCTTGCAACTCGACTCCTCTCAAGATTTTTTTTCTCTTGTTCTAATTTCTCCTCATTACAGATGGTGTTAAGTTTTAATATCTTTTTCCAACTTGTACTAACTCATGACACGAAATTTATTTCTAAAAAATGACTAACACTCCCACAAGATTTCTCCTCTTAGCATTTATGAATGTTTTGATGTCAATTGTGAATCAAAATGTAACAAAATTTCATTCACCCTTTCAACCCATAAAATATTGAGAAAAGCATAACATATAATAATTACTTTCAAAAATTTGCAATTGATTCAGGAACATGATTTTCATAATTGTTGCAAACCATAATGCCATTACAAAATGGAGATTTTACCGATAACTATTAGAATGGCTCACATACTCATTTCATTGGTTTACATGCCAAGTTTAATTCCAAAAATACTTACAAGCTTACAACATGCAAGCCAAACTTATGCCCCCTAGTGCATGTGTGAGGTGACCCCACACTCACCTTCCTCTCTCTTCAAAATACACATACTTCTTTCTAAATACAATAATTGTATTTTGAAATCCAACCTTTTGAATTAGTTATTCTTTGTAACTTGAATGGTATAGATGTGTTATGCTAGATCCTACTTGTACATTTCACCTCAAGATTATCAAACCATATCCTTTTTTTCTTCTAACAAATGGTTTCTTAATCATGTCAAGCTTCTTTGAAAGCTCTTAAAGCAGAAAAAGGATTTCATCCTTGAGATCATTAAACCATGTCCATGTTTATGGGATTTTTGTCTGTCAATGATGTTATTTTGTTAGTGTTCTAAATGTGTTACAAAATGGTCCTTTTCTAGCCACTCAAAATAATAGGAGAGAAAATCAATTTTTTTTTTCTGGACAAGAATAATTTTGGATTGGTGGAATGATTAATATTATATGTTAACATTGCATAATCTAGTTACAATTGAGTTATTCGAAGGGGATGAATCCATTTTTTCATTAAAATCAACAATCTCGTTAATTCAAATTACAATTTCATTAAAGATTGCCTAGTTAGATTTCAATGATGGCAAACTGAAAACTATTGAAATTGTAGAATGTTGCATTCTTCTCTCTTTCTTACCATGTCAAACTTATTTCAGTGCATATAAGGATTAAATATAAATATAAATGTGACTCCAAATGGTTGTATATATCGTGTGGTGTGTTCCATAAAGCCAAAAAAAATCTAGTATGCTCCATCAATTAGAGATGAATTGTTGAAAAAGTTAAGAGATTTTTTACAATGGCTTAGGAAGCTTTGTAGATTTGACATGTCTACTAGTGTTGAAATTTGGTAGCTTGGAGGTAATTCTGCATTGGTAGCGCTCAACATGCAGAAGTGACCAAGCAAATTTTCTCCTACTGACTTTATAATATGTTTTTATAAAGTGATTTTATAAAGTTGGGTCTTTTAATTATTTTTAATGTAAAAGTGACTTTATGATGTTATGGGTCACTTTAATGACTTCTGTGACCTCAACGAATGATTAAGTCGTGATCGTTGATCTCAAGGGAAAGTGAAGAGTCACTCAAGGGAGATCAAGGGTTAGGAGAGTTACAATTTCGAAATTAATAAAAGGCATCTCATTAGGAGAAGGAGGGTACACTTTTGAGGAGTGGTTCAGGGAAGGTGAAGGGGCACACATCCCAAGAGGGTTTCTTTGCTTGGAGGGAAAGAGTTTTGGTAGTTAGAAGTTGTCACGCATCCCTAGGAGGATTGGCACACACTTCTAGACAATTTCATCATTAGTGGAGGTCATATAGTACGGATTGGAGGAGGTCGTACAACATTTTTATGCTCACTTTGCAGCTACAGCTAGCACATAAATTTATGTTGTGTATTGGCATGGATTTCTAGGTGTTTTACTGTTGTTGATAAATCCATATAGTGAGGTACGTATCTGTACTTTTTCTGGGCACAAAAACCAAGTTTATTTATGTTGTTAGTGACTATACAGTTCGTACAGTTTGTACTGGAAGTCAATGGTTGATTTCAGACTGTGTTGCTAAGGAAATGTAAGTTGTTTTTGCTCAGATGGGGTGACTGCACAGGGTTTTAATGTTGAATATAGACTGTTGAAGTACTCATAATTTTTTCTTAAGCTGAATAAAGAAAGCATTCTTTCTCCTCAATCATGTCCTCTTTTCTGAGTAATTCTTCTTGGGGTTTTGCCCACATTTTTGGTGCTAAAAGTGTGATCTTGTTCACTGATTCATGAGTATTTCATTGTTGTTATATTTCAAATTGCTTAGTTGTTTGTGTTTCAACTCATAGGCCAATATTTTCATGATGTTATATTGCTAAGATTGGTGTACAACTAGAGAAGGCTGAAATTTGTTATTAACTAAGTGTGGGACTGATATATACATATTTCAACATGGTATCAAAGAAGGTGCTCTGAAGTTCAATGGGCAACATTTGGCACTTGGTACAGCAAGTGATTTGCTGGTGATTTTGCTTGAAGAAAGGCAGAAAAGGTTCTTTGTCAGGAGGACAAAGATGACTCCCAGTATCAGATTTGAAGATAGGTTGGAGGGGATCTCCAACTACCTTCAGTGGAAGGTTAGAATCAATAGTGTTCTCAAGGAGAACAAATTGTGGTCATTTGCGAACAACATTGTACCTATACCTTCTTCATATCCCACAACTCTTGATGTTCATGAGGTGAATGAAGCTAAGACTCAGAGAATCATCTTGGATGGGGTCAAAGACCACCTTATTCCACACTTGGCTAAGAAGAAGACAACCAAAGAAATGTGGCATGCACTGAAAGGATTGTATGAGGATAAGAACGAGAACTGAAAAATGGCTCTCTGGGACAAGCTCCATGGAGCTCAGATGGTCAAAGGAGAGAGTGTGGCCACCTACCTCACCCGGGTTGCACAAGTGAAGGACGAGTTGGCAGCTGTTGGAGAAGTCATTCCTGACTCAGAGTTGGTGCAGATAGCTCTCAAAGGATTCAACAAGGAGTGTGAGTTTTTCGTCAAGTGTGTGGTGGGGAGAGAGAAGCTCCCTGAATGGAGTAGACTATGGGATGATTTTACATAGGAGGAGATCTGGAAGGGATCTCAGGAAAAGGAATTGGATGGTGCAGACGACAAGAACGTTGCTCTTGTGGCAATGGGCAATGAGAAGAAGAAGGACATGAGTAAGGTGAAATTCTTTACATGTCACAAGACTGGCCACTATGCTAGTCCATGTCCAAACAAGAAGAAGAAGAAACCAGAACCAGAGGTTTCATCTTCAACAGAGGTTACAGAGTTTATTGAGAGATATGAGAAGGACTTCTCTCTCATGACTGGTCCCATGGGCAGTGGGTGAGTAGTGTTTGAGGACATTGAGTCTTGGTTTGTGGACAATGAAGCTTCTCGGCACATGACTGGGTTGAGGTCTGTTTTCCTCAATCTTACAGAGATAGACTTGGACTGCAGAGTGAATTGTGGAGTCGGCCCACAACTTGTAGTAAATGGGGTTGGAAGGGTGAGATTCCAACTAGAGTCAGGAGGTCTTCTGGAGGTTGTCGAGGTGTTATATATTCCAAAGTTGATAGTTAATTTGCTCTCAGTGTCAGCTTTGGATGAGAGTGGATTTGGAGTTGTTTTCTACAATGGACATGTGTTTCTATATCCCATGGGAGAAACTGTTGACATAGCAGTGATGCTTGGTGTCAAGTATGAGGGCCTGTATAGGTTGTTGGGTAGAACTGTGTTGGGGTCCAGTGGATCTCTGGACTCAAATTCTGTGTTGGAGAGTTGGCAGGTAGCACGGGAGAGAGAGTTGATACATGGGACTCAGTCTTCTTCTGAGACTCTCAAAGGACTCAGCAGGCATGAGTCGACACATATGGATGCTCAGGAGAGTGTGCAGTCTCCTAGGAGCATGTCTTCAGTTCGTGGTCCAACAGAGATAGCAGCAGAGGCTTCCAGTGTAGTGGGAGTAGTGGCTTCTTATTCATAGGGAGCAAAGACTTATAGTACAGAGGGAGCAACTATGGCAACTGATGAGATGGAGACAGATTCTGGTGGTGATACCAGAAGTACCTCTCTCGCTAAGAGGGAGTGTTGAAATTTGGTATCTTGGAGGAACTTATGCATTGGCAACGCTCATCATGCGGAAGTGACTAAGCAAATTTTCTCCTGGTGACTTTATAATATGTTTTTATAAAGTGATTTTATAAAGTTGGGTCTTTTAATTATTTTTAATGTAAAAGTGACTTTATGATGTTATGGGTCACTTTAATGACTTAAGTGACCTCAATGAATGATTAAGTCGTGACCGTTGATCTCAAGGGAGATCAAGGGTTAGGAGAGTTACAATTTTGAAATTAATAAAAGGCAGCTCATTAGGAGAAGGAGGGTGCACTTTTGAGGAGAGGTTGAGGAAAGGTGAAGGGGCACGCATCCCAAGAGGGTTTCTTTTCTTGGAGGGAAAGCGTTTCAGTAGCTAGAAGTTGGCATACATCCCTAGGAGGATTGACACGCACTTCTAGATAGTTTCAACATTAGTGGAGGTTGTACAATATATATTGGAGGAGGTCATACAACATTTTTATGCTGGCTTTGCAGCTACAACTAGCACATAAACTTTTGTTGTGTATTGGAACAGATTTCTAGGTGTTTTACTACTGCTAATAAATCTATACAATGAGGTACAGATCTGTACTTTTTCTAGGCACAAAAACCAAGTTTATTTCTGTTGTTAGTGACTGTACAATCCGTACAGTTTGTATTGGAATTCAATGGTTGATTTCAGACTGTGTTGCTAAGGAAATGTAAGTTGTTTTTTCTCAGATAGGGTGATTGTACAAGGTTTTAACGTTGAATATAGACTGTTGATGTACTCAAAAATTTTCCTTAAGCTGAATAAAGAAAGCATTCTTTCTCCTCAATTCTGTCCTCTTTTCTGAGTAATTCTTCTTGGGGTTTTGCCCAGAGTTTTGGTGCTAAAAGTGTGATCTTTTTCACTGATTCATGAGTATTTCGTTGTTTTTATATTTCAAATTGCTTAGTTGTTTGTGTTTCAGACCATAGGCCAATATTTGCATGTTGTTATATTGCTAAGATTGGTGTACAACTAGAGAAGGTTGAAATATGTTATTAACTAAGTGTGGGACTGATATATACATATTTCAACAACTAGTGTGGGTAAGGGATTTATTGTAAGCATTTTTCCAAACTATATGTTAAGATGGAAAATATTTGAAGGTCAAACATTTTCCCTTATGCATATACAACGCTTTTACATTGGTCGTAGTTTAAATTTGAGTTGTTTGCATAGTGATGTCATATTCCAACCACTAAGTTATGACTCGATAGATATATCTAGATAGAAGTGATTTAATAAGTGCACAAATTCAACCTTTTCATTGAGTTCATGTTTTTATAGCTAACAAATTTCCATCTTGTACTATTATTTTTTTTCAAAATTTCCACTAATGTGAGCCACCATCTTAAAAATGGTCCAAACCCCATGGAATAAAGTTCCCATAATGATGTAGAATTATGAATTTCCAAGAGATTTATGGGAGAATTCAAGTTGGAAAGAGAGTAAGCATGTCCACTTATTAAGTTACTCATTTTAATAAGTGATTAACAGATATATTAGCCTTGTGGATTAGCTTGAGTGGTTGAGTGTCATGAATTACAAGTAGGAGGCCATGGGGTCAAGTTCCCGAGTTGGTTTCCTCTATTTATATTATTGGGCCTGACTCAATGTCCCTATCAAGTTAGGTTTCCAAAATTGTAATTGATCGGTTTATCCCAAGTACCATCCTAAGAATGAGGGGAAGTGCCTGGAGGTTTTCCTATGGATGTGCATTCCATTGAAAGAATAAAGAAGTGATTAATAGACATCGAGTATTGTAGATTTAAATGCACTATATCTTGGGATATACACCTTTAATTTAAGTTAATAAGTGAGTAAATTCATTTATCTTTGATGAAAAATTTTCCCCAAATCTAGCAAGGATTTTTTCGAGAAGTTAGTGTTCCACCTTATTGATGGAAACTTTGACCATGAAAATTTGGCCTTAGGGTTTTGGCCCATTTCAATATGACCTAGATCATTTGAATTTGAAAAAAAACGATAATATGAGAATGAAACTTTACGTCACTGAAAAATAAATAAATAATAAATAAAAATAAAAAGATTGAGTTTGTCCACTTATTAACTCACTCCATATTAAAACAATGCAACCACTTGAGAAGTTAAAACTATGTAACATGATTTTCAATAATGTTGATGGGTGCTTATTGATTCCCTATTTAGTGGGCAGTGTGACTTAGGATGTTAAAACTATGTAAGATGACTTGCAATAATGTTCATCTTCCTTCAACAACACTTTGTTGAGGACACGTTCTTACCTGCAAGGTTGGAGTACACATTTGTAAAGCAGTGATGTGGTATTTTAGAGTATATATAGTAGAAGAAGTGTTTGACCTTAATTTTCCCTCAATCACACAAATGTTGTTTTGATAGCAAATAAATCAAATCAAATTGAGTTGCTTGAGAGAGTTGTACTTTGGTGCCCATTCACATTCATTCGTGGATTTGCTTGATATCAGTAAGCACATTGAAGATTGGTTAGAAAACAATGAAAGAAGAGATAACATTGTGTCAATGCAAATACATAAAATCCTATATGAATATATTGAAATCAATATTAAGGGAAAGGTAGTCAAACACACAATTTCTACATGACCTACTCCTTAGATGTAATCATCAATAATTTAATTGTGAGTTTGTTTGTAAGTTGGCGGAGGGAAAATCATATGTATCTAACATCATGGATATAGGTCTTGAATTAATGCTAGCTCTGAACAAAAAACTAGACAGGTTGATTACCTATGGGAATTAATCATTTAGAGCATTCTTTTGAAAATTATAAGAGTTCCACTGACTATGGTGGGGTGACCTTGAAAACAAATGAAGAGGAGTATGTATGGAGCAATGATGGCCAAAGGTATTCCATGGATTTTGTTGGGGAAGGGTTAAGCACTTGGCACAAGTTGTGTTTCAATATGTTCCAATGTGCATAGATGTACAAAGTGGGATGCATGTGTAGAGGTTGTGTTTCAACATGTTCTAGTATACATATATACATAGTGGGATGCACATTGAGATAATCATAATCTCTATTTGATGCTTATCCCTTACCATTGGAGATAGGTATCAGTCATATTATTTCCCCTCACAACCAAGACCGCTCTAAAATCATTATTTTGATACGTTTATAAAGAAGGCAAATAAAATGTGCAATAGAACTCGAATCATGGCCATGTCTATAAGAATTGGCGCGCCCTACCATGATTACATAACTCAATAATCATGGCCATGTCATATTTCAAAATGTGACAAATATAGTTATATTTTCCATGGAAAAAATTTGGGGATTAGATACCACCTAGGGAAACAAGGTCATGCTTGATCAAACTAGTTAATCGGAAGTGACATCATCCCTCTCTGAGGTCGTGGCTAAGTCATAGATCCCTAGACAAAATTATAACACTCAATGGAAAGACCAAAATCCCCTAAATACTAGTAAACCAAAGCACGCAATCCCAACATATATAATTATATAAAATAACTTAATCTCTATAATTCAAAATTTATAATTCAATAATCATAACCGTGTCATATTTCAAAATGTGACATTTATATTCATTATTATTCCTAATTAGCAAGTCATAAATATATATCATAGAAAGCTCACATGTACATTTAACATTGAGATAATCAAACCATATCTCATTTATATAAAGTTTGGTCCAATTTATTTTTTTCCCAATTTTTTTTAAAGTTTTGGATTGATTCAATAAGGATTCTGGCAAAAACAAAATTCCTTAATTAATAACTCAAACTACATGATTTTTTTAACACTTTAACCAAATTTAAATAAACAAACTCCCATGTTTATGATTTTTTTAATACTTTAACCACATTTCAATAAACAAACTCATTTTGTAATGTAATAATTTTCATTTACAATGTCAAAATTCTTTTAACATTCATCTTTCAATATGTCAAAATCCTTCACCTATGCCCTCCATGAAAAGGATTAAGTATAAATATAAACAAAGTCAACTATAAAATATAAATATTCGTCTTTCAATATGTCAAAATTCCCTCACCTATGCCCTCCATGAAAAGGATTAAGTATAAATATAAACAAAGTCAACTATAAAATATGAATATAAGCATAGTGTGCATTGACAATGTCAAAATTCCTTCACCTATGCCCTCCATGAAAAGGATTCAACTATAAATATAAACAAAGTCAACTATAAAATATAAATATAAGCATAACCATAGTGTGACTCTGAATTTCCTAATATATCGAACTCAATACTTGTTTCCGATAGGTGCATGTCATAAACCAAATGTGATAGTCTCGCTTAGCGAATTGTGTGTGGGTTTTATTATCAAGATTAGAACTATATATATATATTAAAGTCGTAGTTTAAACATTTTATAAATTGTTTTTTTTTGGTTATTTAAAATGATGGAAATGGATATGAATTTTTATTTTTTTTGGAATCTTTTTGAATTTATGAAATTATAAATACTAATTATGAATATTGTGAAATCAAGTTGTAATAGTGTATTTGAGGATGTTGAATCTATTTTTGCATTAAAAACAATGGTTTCAACAATCCAAAATTACAATTTCAATAAAAGATTTTATGGACAGATTTCAATGATGACAAACCGAAAAATGTCAAAATCGTAGAACATTTAGCCTTCTTCTTTATTAAGAGGGTGCAACGGCCTAAAAAGTTGTAACTACGCAACATGATTTACAATAATGTTCAATGACCTTGATTAAAACCTAGAGAATGAGTTTCCTACCTATAGGCCAATGTATACACATAATGTTGTAACATGGTATTGAGATTAGGGATCAAATTTGAAGCTTTCATGGCCTTTCGAGAGCTCTATAACCCTTCATATAAGGATATTAAATAATTTTCCCTATTAAAAAAGGTTAAAATAAAAAATTCCTTATCAATCACGAAGTGAGAATCCTTACATATCATAGCAATTGAAGGGCAATCGCTTTTTTTTTTTTCACGAAAAAAAAACATAACTTTTATTCGAGAGTATAAAAGTTACAATCCTTAGGCACGTTTGCACTTCACCATACAAAGACTATCTATGAAATTTACATTATGCCCCTCTCACTACTATATAGAACCGAAAAAGATCATATAAAGGTTTTACAAAATATCCCCAAGACTACACTTCTTGAAACATAACATAAAATCTGGTAATAAAAAAGAAAATAAAGTGTGTTCATTGAATGAGGACATCCTCCCGGCAGTGAATTCCTTCAAGCATAATAAGTTTTCAATCAGAGACAGGGCCTCTTTTGAAAACGGATCAAAATCAGAATTGTTTTTACGGTAAATGTGACCAAATGTGATATCCTAGAAAGCAACAAAAACATATTTTAAAAGCATCCCAATGTTAAGCAGCTTCGAGTTATCAATAACCCGGACATCATTCATCCAATCAATGACCAATTTAGAGTCCCCAAAGACTTGTAAGGAGCCGATATTATGGATTTTTGCACAATGAAGAAGCTCAGGAAGAGCTTGGAGCTCAACTCGATTATTTGTACCAACACCCAGGTGCCCACTGCTAGAAACATAGAAGGAATAAAAAAGGAAAAGTAAAAACCCAATTCCACAAATCCTATCCTCTCCTTTGCATGCTCCATAAAAAAAACCAGGACTTAGATTTGTTGATCGCCATTGTGTCTAAAGGTCAATCCTTCTAAATCTTTGGCTTCACCTGGGAATGTGTAAATAATGTTGTGTATTGTTGAACAACCTTGAAAGTGGGCCAGAACTTATCTTCAAACATACCAACATTCTTGGCCATCCAAAGGCCCCAGGATACCAATATAGGAATAACTCGATATGGTTTCAAAATAGAAGACGAATAAAACTCCTCAAAACATGCTTCAATGGATTCCTTTTCCCATACTCGTCCCATCCCTAATTGCACACAAACTTATTTCCAAACTTGGCAAGTATATGGATAGAATCTGAAAAGATGAAGATTGGTCTCCTTTGCCTCTTTACATAATACATTGAAACCATTACCCTCTTTGCCATGATGTTGCAATCTATCCCATGTTAATACCCTACCCATCAAAATTAGCCAAAAGAGAAGAAGACCCTTAGGAGGGCCCTTAATTTTCCAAAGTTGTTTGTGCCACCAAAGTTCGACAACTCCTTCTTGTTCAGTCAAAGCCTTATAACCCAAGTTTGTCGAATAGTGACCACCAGTTGTATCGAATACCCAAACTAATTCATCATCTTGATCTCTCAATTTGATATGTTCTCTTAACAATTCCTCAATGAAAGCTTGCCAATGGACATACCATCTCACCTCCAAATGTAATGTATTAGTTGATTTCCAACCCTGTCACCAAAGAGTGGTAGAGCCCACTTCACCAATACAATTAAGGGTACACCAATTGTTTTCTTGTAAATAAAGAACTAACTCATTAGGAAGAAAAATATTCATATTACAACCCACTATCACATCTTGACCAACTTGCACCTATTGGCCAGATCCCACATTCCAGGCCAATTGTTTACCAATAATTGGAAATGCAACAAAGAAATTCTTCCATTGAATTGATGCAGATGGTGCATTCTTCCTTGGACTATGAATCCAATCAAGGATCATCCCAGGTTGGATATACTTTGCATATAAGATGAGTCTCCAAAGGTTTTCTTCTGTGAGGAAAACCCAGAGTGCCTTGACAACCAAGGTTTTTCCAAAATATACTAGATCCTTGAGACCCCACCCACCCATCGCTTTGGGTAGAGAAAGTAACTTCTAGCTAACTAGATGAGATCCAAGATATTTTGTATTACCTTTCCACAAATAGTTGCAACATAATTTTCTGATCTTAGTTATAATACCCTTCAGAATGCATGGTAGAATATGCCAGTAAATTGGGATAGCCTCTATGACCAATTTGATGAGAGTAAGACGACCACCCCTAGAGATCCACCTATTGCACCACAAGGTGATCTGCTTCTCTACTTTCAAAACCATCCATCCCCAGTCATTTAACCTATAGTTGTTTGAATTAATTCTATACCCCAAGTATTTTAGTCCATCACTGAGATCAAAGGAAGGATAAGAGAAAATGTTGCTTGTAGCCCGTCACAAGGCCTTCTCACATTCAAGAAAATAAATAGCAGATTTCTCATCATTTATAACCATGCTATTTGTGTCACATAAGAGGTCCAACACTCCTTTGAGAGAGTGGCCCTCAACTTCCACACAGTTGCAAAATAATAATATATCATCCATGAACAAAAGATGAGTAAGTTTCATAGAACGTACCATCCAGACACCCTGCAATTTATGGAATCGTCTTGCCTTTGCAATAGCACAACTTAGACCATCCACCACTAAGAGGAATAAGTATGGGGATAATAGGCACCCATGTCGAAGACCGCTACTTGTGCGAAATAATGGGGAACCTGCTCCATTTATTAACATTGCAAATTGGACAAAGGAAACACATGACATTTCCGAGTTAACCACAAAAATATCAAAACCAATTTGAAGAAGTAAATGTCGAAGATATAGCCAGAACATTCTATTGTATGCCTTAGATAGATCCAATTTGCTCACCCAGACATGCCTTCATTGAATCTTTATGGTATGAATGCCTACCTGGGTAGATCCAATAGCCTCATGGATCAAACGCCCCAAATTGTCCAAATGTGACAATCCCTGACAATATAGGTTTTAGACGCAAAACAATGATTTTTCCCATAATCTTATATAAATAGTTACATAATGTTATGGGTTGGAAGTCGTGAAAAGTTGACGGGCAATCCACTTTCAGAATCAATGCTATGAACATTGAATTTATTCTTTCAGGAACTCTGCTTGAGATGTGAATCTCTTTGACAACCCTCAATAGATCATCACCCACCAAATCAAAAAAACCTTCAAAAAATTCCACCTACCAACCATCGAGCCCAAGACTCTTGTCCTTTTGAAATGTGCTTAAAACAACACAAAGCTCCTCCTTTGTAATTTCGTTGTAGATAGCTTGGTTTTCTTTGTCACCTACCAACTAAGAAAAATAGGAGAGAAGTTTGAGTGCCGCATCCATTTTGAAATGAGGTGATTCCTAAAAAAGAGTTTGGAAATAGTGGACTCGCAATGAGCCCAGATTCGAGAAACCACGAACCTTTGAATCGTCGTCACCCATCAACTCCCATATGGTATTGAAGCTTTTTCGATAATTGACAAATGATGAAAAAACTTGGTATTCATATCACCTGCTTCCAACCAAAGATCCCGACTCTCTATCTGCCACTCTTTCTCTTGTTCAACTAGAATATTATGTTCCGTTGATTCCAAGCGCCGAACTCGTTCAACGTCCACCATACCACTCTGATGCAAAGTGATACCATCATAAATGTGAGCAAGCTCTTCCTAAATACCAAGAAGTGATTTATCCCACTCCTTTCTTCGGTCAATATCCCATCAAACTACTACGTTCTTCATCTTCTTAAGAGAATCTATGAACTGCTAAGAAGCCCATATTCCTTTATTGGGATCGAAATATTCCTAATTCTCTTCCACCAGTGCTCGGAATTCCTCGATCCCAATCCAAGATGGGTTAAATTTAAAAGGAGCCCTCGATCGACCCTGTTGACCATCTAGCTCCAAAAAGCCAGGGAAATGGTTAGAAGATTTGACCTTGATAACCCATAATCTATAAACTCTAATTAACTGAAAAAGAGAATGATGTACCAAGAAGCGGTCCAACCACTTATGAATTCCATCTAAACTCATCTAATTGTTGCTCCAAGTAGGACTAAGAGCAATCGACTCAACATCCACCAATGTCGATAATTCCAATTTGTTGAGAAAGTAATGTGACAAAGGATCCCCTATTGTCGAGGCCCCCCACATTTCCTCTCTTTCTAAGGATAAGTTCAAGTCTCCACCTATGATAATATTCTCTGACTGAATAGCCTGGATGTCCAATAGATGATCCCAATAGGCTTTTCTTGCTGAGAAGGGACCATAGACATTACAAAGAAAAAAGGGACAATCCAATTCCTTGCACATAAACTCCAATACAAGACCCGATTTCACAAAAAAACAATTTATGAGAGAGATAGCCAATGAGATACCAATTATGATAACCCTCGACAACCCCTCTGCATCCAGACCAAAAAAATTCCAACCCAGTGAGATTTCTCTCGTACTAATGATAATAGAGTCACACATCCCCATCGTCTCCTGTAAAAACACGATATCAGGGTGTCCCTGTAATGATCCCAAGCCAAATTCTGGCGTGGAATCACTAACTACCATTGGTTTGTGATTGTGTCAGTGTTTATTGAGCTATTAAGTGCATACAAGATTCATTCAATACATGAAGATCATCATACATTCAAGATATAGAAGCACAAGCAAAGATCTGACCCTTTTATTATAAGCAATGTAGGATCAATACAATAGATGGTCGATCTGGCATAAACCTCAGACGGGCGTACAAACAATAGATATGAGCTGCTACAAAATGCTCCCGTCAATACAAAGAAGCCTCTAAAGGCTGAATAAGTAATGAATACCAGTATCAAGCAGATCTGAATGTCGAACCCTTCAACCAGAGAGTGCCACGCTCCAAGTGGAGACAGAAGCCCTCAATAATTCGGCCCTGATGGAAAAATGCTCCAAACGAGCCCAAACTCGGTCAAGTAATAGATCAGGGCAGTGGGATCCTCCTCCTGAAGTTTCAAGCCCAACATACAAGGAAAACCTCTCCAAGTGCGAAATCTTCTAAGAGAGTTGCGCCATCCTGAATAGCTAAATCGAACCTTCCTCAATGGTATGGTGCACCCTTGCTGGAAATTCCCCAATAATACGGTCCTGCTGTCTGTTGGGGCTCTAGAATGAGATATGCTGAGAATAGAACGGTGTGGAGGAATATTTCATCCCTGATACCAAGCTGTGGAACAAGGTGAGTGGATATTTCACCACTGAGTTGCTCACAAGGGTTTGTACAGCAAACCCCCAAACTAAATGCTCAAGTGCACTAACAAGAAATATACCAAAAATCAGGATGATTGATAGGTGTGCCCCAGCCTCTTACTTATAATTTTTCCTTCTGATTCTCTGTTAAGTTAGGTTACTCTCATGGTTAATTTCTATTCTTCTGTTGAGTTATCTTTTACTCCCTTTATCCTTTTTCTTTCTCAAGTCAACTTAAAAATATAACTTTAGTCTAGTTGACCTTCCCCCTCAGTGTGAGACTATGACCTAGTGGGGGTGCCCAGGCCACTGAGTCTCCTCATCACCTCTCTAAGAGGT
>JASDQU010372408.1:105069-124580 GCA_032191745.1 Picea mariana
GAATTCATCTCATTCATTCGCATTCGTTCGGATTGTACTTCGGTACCTTGGGAGTCATTGACATCAATGGTGATTTCCCTTGCACTTGTTAACAATCTTCATCAATGACTGGTAATTAAGTGGTTTCTACCATGTTTGACTTCATCACATGTAATCACATGGATAGATTCGTACTTTCAGGTAATGGGATTGAAGACCCTAGGTCTCATCTTTTTGATCCAAGCTATGATAGGAGTATGTATGATTTGTATCGACACATAGATCCACTTTGTGTGTCGTGTGGCTATGTCTTAATTCTAGTTTTATCACATAGATCCATAGTGTATTCTTGGTGTCTATGTAGCATTTTCACGACATGGATCCACGGTGTATGATTGGTGGCCATGACCTACGTTTATGATTCCAATTTGTAATCTGAGCATGGGGATGCCTACCTCGGAACTGGTATTATATTCTATAGATGCTTGTTTGTTTACAGGTTTTTGATTAGGTGTGCTCCTTGTTTCTAACACACATACGCATTTTACAAAGTATTTCGGTTGTCACAAGTTCAAGCCTCATACTTTGGGGGACATTCTGTTACACATTATTTTGGTCACTTTGATGATGTCTCTACAAGTGATGTATTCAGGCTCCCACAAGGACTTTTTTCCTGAGAAAAGTGATTGTTGTTTTCTTCCAAAAAACACATTTTTAAGATGAGTTCGTAGGCTGCCTATGTTATAGGGTGCGAAAATCCTTTATTCTCGCAGGCAACCCATACTTTGGGTGAAAACTATTTGCAGTCTGCTCTATAGGTAGGGTGCAAACCTGTTTTTAAGCTTGGAAAAGAGAAGAGGTCACGAAGGTTCTAAAAGGGAATCTTCTAGAAAATGAGTTGGCATTCGCATGGTTGGCATCCTACTGACTTCTCAGATTTGGTGGGATTATCCTCATCCATGTAACCATCTCTTCTTCTCCTATATATTGAAAGGTTTCTCATGGAAAAGGTGAAGCAAGATTGAATGAAGAATTGGTGAAAGAATTGTGTGAAGAACTCTGCTTGGATAGAAGCTTGAAGACTCTATTTGGTCTGTCAAGTTGTATTGGATCTTCTTCATGCAAATGTAGAGCAAGTGTGTGTGTTGGAACCAAGGTTCACTGAAAGGAAGCTTGCGACATCAAGGTGATCCAGTTGTATCTTCTACTTTCATTTAATATAATACAGTGGCATGTCCCTTTCCCATAAAATCACTCTTATTTTATTGCATAACTCCTTGATCATATGCATAGGTTGACATTGAATATACTTTCCTATCTTCACTTTGGTTGGTTTGTGTTGTCTTGGACCTAATTCCACAAGAGCACCGGAGTGAAGCAGGGACAACAGAGACCTAAGGAAGTGATATAAAGGTATGTCACTCATTCCTTCTAGGTAGTAGATTCAGTGACTGCAACTTAGAGAAAGAGTCGTGTCCTGTCCTATTTTGTTCTAGATCCAGGTGGATCTAGGGAGATCTATTAGTGTCCAAACCTACCGATTTATCCAGTAACACATGTTCAGTGAAATCTTGTATGACTACTTCGTTGACAGGTCCCTCTAGGCATTTTTCAGCTGCAGTGACGACTTGCTCCAGTTCCGCTCCTCAGCCTTCGATCTCTATGAACAGTTGGTAAGCCTTATCCTGTACAGGCTGGAGCCTCTTAATCATTTCCATGTCTTTTC
This sequence comes from Picea mariana, assembly GCA_032191745.1. Classification (NCBI taxonomy): domain Eukaryota; kingdom Viridiplantae; phylum Streptophyta; class Pinopsida; order Pinales; family Pinaceae; genus Picea; species Picea mariana. The sequence continues at coordinate 106,775 of JASDQU010372408.1, forward strand.
TCTGGATAGTGTGGATCTACTGCTAGGTAGTGTGCTACTCCTAGGATCGGTTCATTCTTTCCACAGATGACAAGGGCTTCAACTGCGCCTATATTGTTTCTGCTTGATACTTCCCCTCTCGAAGCTGCAACTCCAGTGCCTTCAGTTATGGATTCTCAGTGAGTTGCTCATAGGTCTAGGCACTGTGATCAATGAGTTCCTTACATTACATGGCAAGGGATTTTATTCTCTCAACTATTCTTCGAGCAGTTGCTTCTCTTTGGTCCCTCACATCCTGCGGGGTGCTCGACACTGTGTGGAGCTCTAAGTTTTCTATTTGTTGTTGTAGCTGTTGGATAGCTTTTGTGAGCTGCTCTACTTGATGCATGAATTGGTCTTCTGTTTGTGGATCTAATCCTGTCACAGAGTGGATTTCTCTATTGAATGCTTCTTTCACTTCGATTTGCTCTGTGAGCAACTGTTATTTTTCTTGTTGCATCTGTACGTTCTCTTCTTCAAACTTTTCCTAGAGAACAACCTTCTCCTACTCTACAATTCTTCATTGCTTTATGATTACACCTTACACTTTATTCAAGGCCTAGGTGTATTTTTCTATTTCTTCTTGTGCATGACAAAGGTGAGCTTCAACCGCATCATCTAGTCAGTGGAGTTGGGCTGGCTCATCTCCCAACTCTGGTTCTCCTGATGGTAGGGGCGCAGTGGAGACTACGTGACTGGACTGAAGGGCCTGTTGTAGCCCTTAGAATTTGGCCTCAATTATATCATACATTTCCTCCTTCTTGGCTTCTTGTTTCTCCACAATTTCCAGTGAAAAGTCGTTTAGAGTTGCGATGATGAAATTAAAATCATTGGCAGTAAGCACAGTCTTCATCTTGGTCACGATGGCTTTCAATTTCTTCCGGGAAGAAGGTTTCTCAAGAGAAACCTTCCTCTTCTTCAGGGGATCAGTCTCATCTCTGGGCGGTGTTACTTCACCTTGATTCTATTCATGTCCCTTGTCATCTATCTCTTCTACTTCATCATCACCCCCTCGGTCAGATGATACTGAAGCAGTTTTTCATGAGGCGTTGCTTAAATCTTGGACCTCTTTGGTCTTCTTCGTTCTTATGGGCCCGGGTGTATCATGTTCTTTATGCGTGATATTTAGGTTGTTAGGGTCAGCCATCTCTACAAGTTTTGAGGGAATAAGGAGGTCTTCAAACCAATCCTTAGTGATCTCCTCTAGGTCTTCTTCTGTGAGTTTGTAGTACGATTGAAGCTGCTCCCTATGTTCATCGTCTCGCACTATTATGTATGTTGGAGCATAACCCTAATTCACATTAGTTTATACCTAGCGTATCCTCCTAGATCTTGGTTAATACATTCCATCACATTTTATTTCACCTAATTTGGCTACATAGAGAAGAAGGGTGCCTCATCCCTAGATTTTAGGGAAAACATTATTTTTAGATCAAAACTCAACTCCTGGTTCTTGATTTTCTTGATTTATTCTTGATTTATTCCAAATTTCCCATGAAAAAATTCATCCATTATTGGGGAATGTGCACCTCCTCTTTGAGTGAGAGATTTATTTCTTGATTAATGATTTTTTCCTTTACTATTATTAGTAATTGTTATTCCAGGTCAGTTAAGTGAGTTGGAACTGCTTCTCTTGTCAATTAAGTGAGCTTAAGTGAGATAATGTGCACCTCTTGAATCTTGTGGGCATTAATGAGTGTGTGACATGTGTCTTTAGTGGTCTAGGTATAACTATGTGGTCTCCCTTAGCCTATGACACCTATTTTATCTTTTTCAAGCTTTTTTTACTAGAATTTCTATGTTGGAAATTCTATATATTCACCTCCTCTCTTCTTTTTGAGGTTGGTTGCTCATGTATATTAATTTTTTATTAATATAATTCTCTGATTTATGGAGCAAAAACTTTCTCTCGTCTCTTGAATATCAGCAAATTTTATGTGTTCAATTTAACTAGAATTCTAGATCTATCGGGGTTTCTGTGGGAATTCTACATGGTATCAGAGCTAGATTGAATCTAGTGGATTGTACACGGTTTGAGTCATTGTATGAAAACTCTGCTTGTGGAAACACATTGTCCCAACTACTGTGGTGCTTTGTCACCAAGCTTCTTAATAAGTCTCCCAGGCTTCTATTTACCACCTCTGTTTGCCCATCCGTCTAAGGATGATAGGCAAAACTAAACATCAAGTTAGTTCCCATCTTCTTCCAGAGTGTCCTCCAGAAATGTCTCATGAATTTCATATCCCTGTCCGATACTATGCTTTTGGGTAACCCGTGAAGTCAAACGACCTCCTTGAAAAACAAATTCGCGATATGAGTCGCATCACTGGTCTTTTGGCATGGAATAAAATGTGCCATTTTGGAAAAATTTTCAACCACCACAAAGATCGAATCATGTCCTCTTTGCATCCTCGATAATCCCAATATGAAATCCATGCTGATTTCATCCCACGGCCTCTCGGGTATGGGTAATGATTGATATAATTCCGCATTCTACTTCCTGCCCTTCGAATGCTGGCAAATTCTACATCTGTCGACAAACTTCTTGACTTCCGAGCGCATTCCTGGCCAAAATTATGCTTCGCTCAGCTTTGAAAATGTCTTGTTGTGGCCAAAATGCCCTGCTAATCCACCATTGTAATTCTCTTTTAACAGATTCTCCCTCATGGAGCAATTTTGAATGCATAACTAATTTCCTCTGAACAACAGTCCATCCTGGATCATATAATCTATCCATGGACTTCTATCTCTGAGAACTGGATTCTCAGCTGCTTCATATGCCTCTGCAAAATCTGCATCACCTTCATACATGTCCCTAAGATTTTCAAAACCTAATGTTTTGACTCAGAACTCCTGCATCAACAAACACTTCCTGCTCAAAGCATCAGCCACTTTGTTAGCAGTACCTGAAATGTGTTTAATTACAAATGTAAAATTCTGCATATACTCTACCCATTTAGCATGTTTCTGATTCAACTTTTCCTGTTGAGTCACAAACTGCAATGCATGATTATCACTATACAGAACAAATTCTTTCAGAATCAAGTAATGCCTCCATTTCTTCAATGCTTGTATGATAGCATAAAATTCTTTATCATACGTGGAGTACTTCACTTTTGTCTCATCCAGCTTCTCACTGAAATATGCAATTGGTTTGTCCTCCTGGCTCAAGACCGCTCCTATGGCAAAGCCACTTGCATCACATTTCACTTGGAACACTTTCGTAAAATCCAGTAACACCAAAACCGGCTGTTTTGTGATCTTTCGCTTCAAAAGATTGAATCTCTTCTTTGCTTCTTCAGTCCAATGAAAAGATTTATGTCTTTTCTTGACTGTGTCCATCATTGCTGCGCTAATTCCACTGAAATTTCTGATGAATTTTCGGTAGAAACTAGCCAGTCCATGAAAACTTCTTACCTCGAAAACATTTCTCGGTGATGGCCAATTTTTAATTACCTCCACTTTACTTGGATCCATCTTCAATTCATTTGCCGATATGACAAATCCCAATTAAATGAGTTCTTTCTTCATAAATAAATATTTCCTCATGTTGATCAACAACTTCTCTTGTTGTAGCTTCTTCATTACTGAAGCTAAATGCTTCAGATGTTCTTCTTTTGTTTTGCTGAAAATCAATATGTCATCTAGATAAACAATGACAAACTTACCAATGAATTCCTTCAGCACTTCATTCATTAACCTCATGAATGTACTCGATGCATTCGTCAAGCCAAATAGCATGACTAGCCATTCATACAACCCTTCGTTGGTTTTGAAGGTTGTCTTCCACTCATCGCCTTCCCTCATGCGAATCTGATGGTATCCGCTTTTCCAATCAACCTTTGAAAAAAATTTGGCTCCACTTAAACAGTCCATCAAGTCATCCATCCATGGCAATGGAAACCTGTACCTGATGGTTATCTTGTTAATGGCTCTGGAATTAGTGCACATTATCCAACCTCCATCTTTATTTGGACTCAATATCGTTGGAACGACACATGGACTTAAACTTTCCCTGATCAGTCCTTTATCCAATAGTTCCTGCACCTGCCTTTTGACCTCTTCATTCTCCTGCGGTGTCAACCTGTATGCGGATTTGTTCGGAAAACTGGCTCCTACTATGAGGTCTATATAATGACTCACACTCCTCATCGGCGGCAACGAATGAGGTAATTCGTCTACCAACTCTTCCAACAGTTCCTGAATTTTTTCCGGCTAGTCATCCACTCTTGTGCTGGTCAAGACAACTTTCGGTTTCCTGACCACAAAGAATTGTGGATCTTCCTTCTTCTTTACTTCCGCTAGAAGTTCTTTCCCACTCATGAGAAGTACAGTATTTCTCAGTTCTGGTTTTACTTCTTTATCTTTAATTGGAAGTAGCATATGTGTTCTTCCATTTTCTCCAAAGTATATGTATTCATCTTTCCATCATGAACTAAGTTCCTGTCATATTGCCATGGTCTACCTAGCAATAAATGACATACATCCATAGGAATAAAATCACAGAGTATTTTATCATTATATCCTCCTATCTTGATGTCAACTAAGCACTGTTTGGTGACATTTACCTTATGTCCCTTCTGTAGCCATGAAACTTTGTATGGACTCGGGTGATCAGTCATCTCCAGCTCTAGTTTCTCCACCATCTCGGTTGAAACGAGATTTTATGTGCTTCCACTATCCACAATAACCTTACACTTCCTGTCTTTGGTCTTGCATGTGGTTCTGAAAAGTCTATTTCTTTGAGCTATGTCCTCCACCTCCTTCTCGGGTGTTAAGAGAACCTTACGCATCATCAGTGACCTTCCGTCTTCTGCGTCTTCTGCTTCAGTAGCTCGCCTTTGTGCCTTGGTGATGTGAGCTTCTCCTCCATTCTTCTTCCTATCTGGACAGTCAACTGCTTTGTGTCCATTCTTTCCACATGTGAAGCATGTGATGACTCCACCTCTGCCTCTTCCTCTACCTCTGGTATGAGGAAAAGTATTATTATTAGTGTACCCTCTGCTCTGTTCTGTATTCTGCCTTCGTTGTTCAGTGTGCTGGCCTTGCTGTGAACTTCCACCTCTTTCTGTTCTCGTCTGAGGCTTCTTCCAGTCATACTTGGATTTCTGAAACCTATCTTGGGCAACTGACTTACCTTTTGGCTGGCTCCTACCTCTGCCTCGCTTTGCTGGCTTACGGCTTAGCTTTTCCTCAGCTTTCAACACCATCTGATACGCATCCTCCACCGTTCTGATGGTCGTCATACTTATCTCATCCTAGATATCGTATCTCAAGCCATTCATATACCTGGCAACTTTTTCATAATCGCTCTCTCGATGACCTACTCTGATATTAAGCTTGTAAAATTCCTCAGTATACTCCTTTACTATCATCAACTTCTGTCTCAGGTTCTACATTCTCCTGAACAGTGTGATTTGATAATCCCTTGGAATGAACTTTGCCTTCATATTTGCAATCATTTGATCCCAGCTTTTGATCTTTTTCTTGCCTTTGGAACGTCTATCTGCTTGAAGTTCGTCCCACCATAATTCTGCGTGTCCCTTCAGTTTTGTGACAGCATGCCTAACCTTCTTATCTTCTTCAATATCCTCATAATCAAAGTAGGTGTCAAGAGCTCTAATCCAATCTAGAAGCTCTTCTGCATCCAGACTCCCTTCATAATCTGGAATGTCCATCTTTGTTTTCGAACTCATCCGGGCGATAGCTTTAATTAATCGCTCATTGGCTGCATCCTCGGCTGCAACTTCTCCTTGTTGTTTAGCTTCAACTTTGCCTTCGAAGTCGCTCAGATCGCCAGCACTGGCTATGTGTCTCTGCGTTGCTTCCATATCTTCTAATCTTGCTCGAAGATCATGTATCTGCCTTTCCATTTCTGTATTCTGTACTTGTCTCCCTCTTCCTCTCTGGTTTCCCCTATCCTCTGGATCGGGTGATTGTCTTTCTCTCCTCGGCGGCATGGTGAAATTTTCTCTTCTTCTGTACTACAGAAAGCAAAGAGATTTTCTCGCTCTGATACCACTCTGACACAAACGCGCTCCCTCGCTGACGCGTCTTCTCACACAGGACCTTCCTCTCTTCTCGGCCCAAAGAACTCCAAGGTTCTCCTAATTCCCTATCGAGAATCTTCCTACCCACAGATTCTCTTCGTCGCGCGATCCTCTTCCTCAATCTTCTCAGAGGATCGAAACTCGCAACTTCGCGAGTCCAACAGTCAAGCGCTACACCCTCAGATCCCTGAGATCCAATGGTCATTCAACTCGCTGACTTTTCCCTGAGGGATTTCGCTACTCGTGACCTCGCTACTCGCGATACCAAACTTTTGGTTCTACAACCTCCGATACCCGAGGTACCGAAACTTTGATGTGCACGTGCAACTTGACCCGTTCACACCCGACACTTCCCTCAGGACTTCTGCACTAATGCTACCTCGTTCCCTCGTGACTTCTCTACTCGCAAGGTTGAATAACTTCCCCATCAACTTCCGAGGTCCAAGGTGCCGAAACTTGCGACCTCGCTTCCTCGCGACTTTGCCTCTCACAAGGTCGAGTTCTCTAGCCTTTTCTCGCGAGGTTCCGATGCACGATCCCATGTGCGGATCCAATGGTCCTCCCACGATCCAGATCCAATGGCTATCCTCTTTCTCGCGCCTCGCATCCTCATGACTTTTAATACTCACTACTTGTGCTTTCACCTTGCGAGCTCCCGAGTTCGCGAGATCCTTAGATCTCCGCCACATGTCCTTCCCAGATGGACGCTCTGGATCCTCTCGCCACTTCACTGCCTAGTGATCTCACGTCTCGTGACCTTTAACCCCAATACTTGGGCCTTCGCTCTGCGAGCTCCCGAGTTCGCAAGATCTCTAGATCTCTGACACCTGTCCTCTGCAGATGGACGACTTCTAGCCTTCTCGCCACTTCGTGCCCTCGCGCCTCGTGGCCTTTGACACCAATCTTTCAGCCCTTCCACTTCCAAGCTCCCGAGATGCGAGGTGCCACCTGTCTACTTGCCGACTCCTGTGGACCCACGCTATCCTCAGAGTGGTTGAGATCACGCTTCTCGCAATCTCGCGACTCCCCTTACCAAACTTAGGACCCTTTCTTCACGAGGTCTCGATGGGCGATCTCGTGAACAATCCAACGGCCCCGACTGACTTAGATCAATGATGTTTCCCCTCCTGAGCTTTGAATCCTCTCCACGCCTGCGCTGTAACTACCTTGCACCTCTAGGAGATCCCACGGCTCTCGGAACTTTGTGAAATCTCTTCCAAAGATTTCATCCGTCCGTTCTCCCCCTTGAGGATTCTGCGAAATAAATTCATGTCTCTCCACGAGACTCATTTTCTCGCTTGCCAAACTACGACGCTTTCCTTCGACTTCCAACAGCAACTTTCCTGCACTTAGTCCTCAAGGAGTTCAAAGGTCTATTCCTCCTGAGCTTTTCCACAACTTCAACAGTCTCTTAGGAAAAAATAGATCTTTTTTTTTTCAAAAAGAGCTTTCCTGATGATGGACCACACTAGTTTGGTCCGAAACGTCGAAGAACATAAAACCTATGCGATGGATCCGAAAGCACTCTCTGAACAAAAAAAGAGATCTCTGTGCACGCACTGGTAACTCTGGCCTGAAACCTTTCACGGCACAAACTTCCGTTGCTCTTCTTCAACGATATCATGAAAGTTTTATACCTCTTGAGCTTTCCCACTCTGACTCTTTCAGAGGGACTTGCGCGCACTCCTTGCGGTAATCATTCAACAACTCTCAAGTGTTGAATCCCTTCGACTCTGCGCAACTCCTGCAGCAGCAGTCTTTGATTCCCTTTGCTTAGATTCACAAGTGAGACTTCTTCTTCAGCCTGTGCACTCCTTGCACGGCTTCAACAACCCACTTACACTTCTGGATGAATGAGAACAAGAGCTAAACTACTGAACCTTCATCAACGCACTCCTTGCGGATGAATTCAATTGCACACCTTTTGCAGGAATCTCCTGGCTTAGATAGAGAAACAATTGAACCTCATTCTCTCTCCCTTTCAGACTTCAGTTTGAAACATGAAATCATATGCACAGCATAGACAAAGCAAATGCATAACAAGAAAGCAAACATTCATGAGCACAACATCAATACATAGAAAACAACACAAACCATGAGCTTGAATCAAAGCTTCATTCTATTAATTCAACATCTGTACATGGGTGTTCTTCATGCAATTCTCTGCATGCTCTTCTCTTCTCCTGGGTTGATTATATTACAATTCACAATGAGGGTGTCTATATCCGTTTTCCCTCTCGAACTCTAAACTATCAAATCTAGACTTAAAATCCTATCTACCAGCATTAACTAAATTAAATGTTGTCTATCTACCAAAGGACGAGAGCTTAAAGGCTCAAGGTCCAATAAAATATACAATGCACCTTCATAAATGGTTTCATTAAAAGACTTGTGCTACAATCCTAAAGCACTTCAAAAATTTGGGTTTGTTTATCCAGCTGATCTCCGCTTGATGTGTTGGCTCGCTTGATGAGTTGGCGATGCTCCTGCATCATACTCCTTGGCTTGAAAACTTTCATGGGCTCCTATCCATGAGCTCCTGCATGGTCTGTCCATGCTTTTGAATCTCTGCTTCAGTCTCCCAGCTGGCATCTTCCACTGGATGGTTCTTCCATTTGACCAGATACTCGAAGTATTGCTTCCGCCTGGTCTTCCTGCTCACCCTCTTGTCAAGTATACACTCCATCTGTGGCTTTTCCGTAATCAACATCTGCTTCTACCACTGGATTTCTGGCTATTCATCACTTCCAACTCCTGCTTCCTTAGCCTTATATGGATATAAGTCTGAGACATTGAATGTCATAGATATTCCGATCTCATCCGGCAACTCAATCTGATAAGCGTTTTCTCCCAACTTCTTTAGGACACGGCATGGCCCGATTTTCTTCATTTTTATCTTATTGTATGTTCCTCTCGGGAACCTTCCTTTCTCAGATGTGATAGAACTAGATCACCAACTTCGAACTGAAGTTGTCTCCGATGCTGATCCATTTTGCGCTTATATTCCTGGTTTGATTCCAGCAATCGCTTCTTCACCCTGTTGTGAAGTTCTTCCATCGGCTCTGTGAATTCTTTAGCGCTTGCACTCTTAGTGATTATCTGTTCTGAATCCCTCATTTCAGATAATCCTCTTGGTTGCCTGCCATATACAATCTCAAATGGACTTTTGCTTGTGCTCCGGTTCACTGAGTCATTGTATGCAAACTCTGCTTATGGAAACACATTGTCCCAACTGCTATGGTGCTTTGTCACCAAGCTTCTTAATAAGTCTCCCAGGCTTCTATTTACCACCTCTGTTTGCCCATCCATCTGAGGATGATAGGCAGAACTAAACATCAAGTTAGTTCCCATCTTCTTCCAGTGTGTCCTCCAAAAATGTCCAATGAATTTCGTATCCCTGTTCGATACTATGCTTCTGGGTAACCCGTGAAGTCTAACGACCTCCTTGAAAAACAAATTCGCGATATGAGTCACATCGYTGGTCTTCTAGCATGGAATAAAATGTGACATTTTCGAAAACCTGTCAACCACCACAAAGATCGAATCATGTCCTCTTTGCGTCCTCAGTAATCCCAATACGAAATCCATGCTGATTTCATCCCACGGCCTCTCAGGTATGGGTAATGATTGATAGAATCCCGCATTCTGCTTCCTRCCCTTCGAATGCTGGCAAATTCTACATCTGTCGACAAACTTCTTGACTTCTGAGCATATTCCTGGCCAAAAGTATGCTTCGCTCAGCTTTGTAAATGTCTTGTCGTGGCCAAAATGCCCTGCTAATCCACCACTATGCTTCTCTTTTAACAGATTCTCTCTCATRGAGCAATTTGGAATGCATAACTGATTTCCTCTGAACAACAGTCCATCCTAGATCATCTAATCTATCCATGGACTTCTGTCTCTGAGAACTGGATTCTCAGTTGCTTCATATGCCTTTGCAAAATCTGCATCACCTACATACATGTCCCTAATATTTTCAAAACCAAATGTTTTGACTCGGAACTCCTGTAGCAACAAACACTTCCTGCTCAAAGCATCAACCACTTTGTTAGCAGTACCTGAAATGTGCTTAATTACAAATGTAAAATTCTTCATATACTCTACCCATTTAGCATGTTTCTGATTCAACTTTTCCTGTTGAATCACAAACTGCAATGCATGATTATCACTATACAGAACAAATTCTTTCGGAATCAAGTAATGCCTCCATTTCTTCAATGCTTGTATGATAGCATAAAATTCTTTATCTACATGAAGTACTTCACTTTTGTCTCATCCAGCTTCTCGCTGAAATATGCAATTGGTCTGTCCTCCTGGCTCAAGACCGCTCCTATGGCAAAGCCACTTGCATCACATTTCACTTGGAACACTTTCGTAAAATCCGGTAACACCAAAACCGGTTGTTCTGTGATCTTTCGCTTCAACAGATTGAAGCTCTTCTCTGCTTCTTCAGTCCAATGAAAAAATTTATGTCTTTTCTTGACTGTGTCCATCATTGCTGCGCTAATTCCACTGAAATTCCTGATGAATTTTCGGTAGAAACTAACCAGTCCATGAAAACTTCTTACCTCGAAAACATTTCTCGGTGATGGCCAATTTTTAATTACCTCCACTTTACTTGGATCCATCTTCAATTCATTTGCCGATATGAAAAATCCCAAGTAAATGAGTTTTGTCTTCATAAATGAAGATTTCCTCATGTTGATCAATAACTTCTCTTGTTGTATCTTCTTCATTACTGAAGCTAAATGCTTCAGATGTTCTTCTTTTGTTTTGCTGAAAATCAATATGTCATCCAGATAAACAATGACAAACTTACCAATGAATTCCTTCAGCACTTCATTCATTAACCTCATGAATGTACTCGGTGCATTCGTCAAGCCAAACGGCATGACTAGACATTCATACAAACCTTCGTTGGTTTTGAAGGCCTTCTTCCACTCATCGCCTTCCCTCATGCGAATCTGATGGTATCCGCTTTTCAAATCAACCTTTGAAAAAAATTTGGCTCCACTTAAACAGTCCATCAAGTCATCCATCCGTGGAAATGGAAACCTGTACCTGATGGTTATCTTGTTAATGGCTCTGGAATTAGTGCACATTCTCCAACCTCCATCTTTCTTTGGACTCAGTACCATTGGAATGACACACGGACTTAAACTTTCCCTGATCAGTCCTTTATCTAATAGTTCCTGCACCTGGCTTTTGACCTCTTCGTTCTCCTGCGGTGTCAACCTGTATGCGGCTTTGTTCGGAAAACTGGCTCCTGGTATGAGGTCTATATGATGACTCACACTCCTCATCGGTGGCAACGAATGAGGTAATTCATCTACCATAATGTCAGCGAACTCTTCCAACAGTTCCTGAATTTCTTCCCGCAAGTCATCCACTCTTGTGCTGGTCAAGACAACTTTCGGTTTCCTGACCACAAAGAATTGTGGATCTTCCTTCTTCTTTACTTCTTCCAGAAGTTCTTTCCCACTCATGAGAAGTATAGTATTTCTCGGTTCTGGTTTTACTTCTTTATCTTTAATTGGAAGTATCATATGTGTTCTTCCATTCTTCTCCAAAGTATACGTATTCATCTTTCCATCATGAACTACGTTCTTGTCATATTGCCATGGTCTACCTAGCAATAAATGACATACATCCATAGGAATAACATCACAGAGTATTTTATCATTATATCCTCCTATCTTGATGTCAACTAAGCATTGTTTGGTGACATTTACCTGATGTCCCTTCTGTAGCCATGAAACTTTGTATGGACTATGGTGATCAGTCGTCTCCAGCTCTAGTTTCTCCACCATCTCGGTTGAAACGATATTGTCTATGCTTCCGCTATCCACAATAACCTTACACTTCCTATATTTGGTCTTGCATGTGGTTCTGAAAAGTCTGTTTCTTTGAGCTATGTCCTCCACCTCCTTCTTGGGTGTTAAGAGAACCTTACGCATCATCAGCGACCTTCCGTCTTCTGCGTCTTCTGCTGCAGCATCTCGCCTTTGTGCCTCGGCGATGTGAGCTTCTCCTCCATCCTTCTTCCTATCTAGATAGTCAACTGCCTTGTTTCCATTCTTTCCACATGTGAAGCATGTGATGACTCCACCTTTGCCTCTTCCTCTACCTCTGGTACGAGGAAAAGTATTATTATCAGCGTACCCTCCACTCTGTTCTGTCTATTGCCTTCACTGTTCAGCATGCTGGCCTTGTTGTGAACTTCCACCTCTTTTTGTTCTCGTCTGAGGCTTCTTCCAGTCATCCTTGGATTTCTGAAACCTATCTTGGGCAACTGACTTACCTTTTGGCTGGCTCCTGCCTCTGCCTCCCTGTGCTGGCTTACGGCTTAGCTTTTCCTCAGCTTTCAACGCCATCTGATATGCATCCTCCACCATTCTGATGGTCCTCATACTCATCTCATCCTGGATATCATATCTCAAGCCATTCATATACTTGGCAACTTTTTCATCATCGCTCTCCCGATGACCTACTCTGATATTGAGCTCGTAAAATTCTTTAGTATACTCCTTTACCGTCATCAACTTCTATCTCAGGTTCTACATTCTCCTGAATAGTGTGATTTGATAATCCCTTGGAATGAACTTTTCCTTCATCTTTGCAATCATTCGATCCCATCTTTTGATCTTTTGCTTGCCTTTGGAACGTCTATCTGCTTGAAGTTCGTCCCACCATAATGCTGCGGGTCCCTTCAGTTTTGTGATAGCATGCCTAACCTTCTTATCTTCTTCGATATCCTCATAATCAAAGTAGGTGTCAAGAGCTCTAATCCAATATAGAAGCCCTTCTGCATCCAAACTCCCTTCATAAGCTGGAATGTCCATCTTTTTCTTCNCATCATCGCTCTCCCGATGACCTACTCTGATATTGAGCTCGTAAAATTCTTCAGTATACTCCTTTACTGTCATAAACTTCTATCTCAGGTTCTACATTCTCCTGAATAGTGTGATTTGATAATCCCTTGGAATGAACTTTTCCTTCATCTTTGCAATCATTCGATCCCATCTTTTGATCTTTTGCTTGCCTTTGGAACATCTATCTGCTTGAAGTTCGTCCCACCATAATGCTGCGGGTCCCTTCAGTTTTGTGATAGCATGCCTAACCTTCTTATCTTCTTCGATATCCTCATAATCAAAGTAGGTGTCAAGAGCTCTAATCCAATCTAGAAGCCCTTCTGCATCCAAACTCCCTTCATAAGCTGGAATGTCCATCTTTTTCTTCGAACTCATTCGAGCGATAGCTTTAATTAATTTCTCATTGGTTGTATCCTCGGCTGCAACTTCTCCTTGTTGTTCAGCTTCAACTTTGCCTTCGGAGTCACTCAGATCTCTAGCACTGGTTGTGTGTCTCTGCATTGCTTCCATATCTTCTAATCTTGCTCGGAGATCACGTATCTGCCTTTCCATTTCTGTATTCTGTACTTGTCTCCCTCTTCCTCTCTGGTTTCCCCTATCCTCTGGATCGGGTGATTGTCTTTCTCTCCTCGGTGGCATGGTGAAATTTTCTCTTCTTCTCTGCTACAGAAAGCAAAGAGATTTTCTCGCTCTGATACCTCTCTGACGCAAACGTGCTCCCTCGCTGGCGTGTCCACTCACACAAGACCTTCCTCTCTTCTCGGCCCGAAGAACTCCAAGGTTCTCCTAATTCCCTATCGGGAATCTTTCTACCCACAAATTCTCTTCGTCGTGCGATCCTCTTCTTCAATATTCTCGGAGGATCAGAACTCACGACTTCGCGATTCCAACAGTCGAGCGCTACACCCTCAGATCCCCGAGATCCGATGGTCAGTCAACTCACTGACTTTTCCCTGAGGGATTTCACTACTCGCGACCTCGCTACTCGTGATACCAAACTTTTGGTTCTACAACCTCCGATACCCGAGGTACCGAAACTCCAATGTGCACGTGCAACTTGACCCGTCCGTAGCTGACACTTCCCTCGGGACTTTCGCGCTATCGCTACCTCGTTCCCTCGCGACTTCGCTACTCGTGAGGTTGAATAACTTCCCTGTCAATTTTTGAGGTCCGAGGTGCCGAAACTCGCGACCTCGCTTCCTCGCGGCTTCGTCTCTCACGAGGTCAAGTTCTCGAGCCTTTTCTCGTGAGGTTTTGATGCACGATCCCACGTACGGATCCAATAGTCCTCCCACGATCTGGATCCAACGGCTATCCTCTTTCTCGTGCATTGCATCCTCATGACTTTTAATACTCACTGCTTGTGCTTTCACCTTGCGAGCTCCCGAGTTCATGAGATCCTTAGATCTCCACCACCTGTCATTCCTAGATGGATGCTCCGGATCCTCTCACCACTTCGCTGCCTAGTGATCTCGCATCTCGCAACCTTTAACCCCAATACTTGGGCCTTCACTCTGTGAGCTCCCGAGTTCGCGAGATATTTGGATCTCTGACACCTGTCCTCTGTAGATGGATGGCTTCCATCCTTCTCTCCACTTCGTGCCCTCACACCTCGCGACCTTTGACACCAATCTTTTAGCCCTTACACTTTCGATCTCCTGAGATGCGAGGTGCCACCTGTCTACTTACCGACTCCTATGGACCCACGCTATCCTCGGAGTGGTTGAGATCTTGCTTCTCGCAATCTCGCGACTCCCCTTACCAAACTTAGGACCCTTTCTTCACGAGGTCCCGATGGGCAATCTCGTGAACAATCCAATGGCCCCAACCGACTTAGATCAATGGTGCTGCCCCCTCCTGAGATTTGAATTCTCTCCATGCCTTCGCTGTAACTACCTTGCACCTCTGGGAGATCCCACGGCTCTCGAAACTTCATGAAATCTCTTCCAAAGATTTCATCCGTCCGTTCTCCCCCTTGAGGATTCTACGAAATAAAGCCGTGTCTCTCCACGAGACTCGTTTGCTCGCCCGCCAACCTGCGACGCTTTCCTCCGACTTCCAACAGCAACTTCCCTGCACTTAGTCTTCAGGGAGTTCAAAGGTCTATTCCTCCTGAGCTTTTCCACAACTTCAACAGTCTCTTAGTAAAAAAGAGATCTTTGTGCACGCACTGGTAACTCTAGCCTGAAACCTTTCACGGAAAAAAAATTTGGTGCTCTTCTTCAACGATATCATGAAGGTTCTATACCTCTTGAGCTTTCCCACTCTGACTCTTTCAAAGGGACTTGTGCACACTCCTTGCAGAAATCATTCAACAACTCTCAAGTGTTGAATCCCTTCAACTCTACACAACTCCTGCAGCAGCAGTCTTTGATTCCCTTTTCTTAGATTCACAACTGAGACTTCTTCTTCAGCCTGCACACTCCTTGGACGGCTTCAACAACCCACTTACACTTCTGGATGAATGAGAACAAGAGTTAAACTATTGAACCTTCATCAATGCACTCCTTGCGGATGAATTCAACTGCACACCTTTTGCAGGAATCTCCTGGCTCAGATAGAGAAACAATTGAACCTCATTCTCTCTCCCATTCAGACTTCAGTTTGAAACATGAAATCATATGCACAGCATATACAAAGCAAATGCATAACAAGAAAGCAAACATTCATGAGCACAACATCAATACACAGAGAAAACAACACAAACCATGAGCTTGAATCAAAGCTTCATTCTATTAATTCAACATCTATACATGGGTGTTCTTCATACAATTCTCTGCATGCTCTTCTCTTCTCCTGGGTTGATTATATTACAATGCACAATGAGGGTGTCTATATCCGTTTTCCCTCTCGAACTCTAAACTATCAAATCTAGACTTAAATTCCTATCTACCAGCATTAACTAAATCAAATTTTATCTATCTACCAAAGGACGAGAGCTTAAAGGCTCAAGGTCCAATACAATATACAATGCACCTTCATAAATGGCTTCATTAAAAGACTTGCGCTACAATCCCAAAGAACTTCAAAAATTTGGGTTTGTTTATCCAGCTGATCTCCACTTGATGTGCTGGCTCGCTTGATGAGTTGGTGATGCTCCTGCATCAGGGGAAGTATGTCAACAAATATGTGCAACAACTTTGTATTGATGCAGGTATACAACTACAACACACAGTGCCATATACACCACAGCAGAACGGTGTTGCGGAGAGGAAAAACCAGTCCTTAAAAGAGATGGCCAATTGTATTCTATAGTCAAAATCATTAGCTCCCAAGCTACAGGTTGAAGCTATTAATTTTGCAGCATACATTCAGAACCGAGTTCCTCACAAATCACTCAAAGGCATCACTCCTTTTGAATTTTGGACCGGTAAGAAACCGAAAGTGTCACACTTTAGCATTTTTCGTTCACGAGCATGGGCTCATATTCTGACAGATAAGAGGAAGACTTTGGAGCCTCAAAGTGTTGAATGCATATTTTTTGGATATCCTGAAGGTGTCAAAGGATATAGATTTCTGGATTCTCACATTGAAAATTTCATTCTAGCTCGAAGTGTGAAGTTTGAAGAAGAATCACTGCATGATTTTTCAGAAGACCCTGTAGAGGAACCGCTTGTTGTCATTGATGAGGAGGAGTCAGAAAATTCTTCGAGCACTTCAGAGAAGCCATCAGAGAAGCCTTTTGGGTCTGATATATAGGATGAGGAGAAGTTCATGGCTGCTCCAACTCAGTTGCCATCTTGGGCAGAGAAAACCCTGCAAGATGCGGGTGAACTAGTCGGTGATCCTGCGGATACAAGAAGGACTAGATCACAGTTTTTTGGGGCTCCTCAAGCCCTGGCTACCACGGAACCATTGCTTGAAATAAATTTCTATATGAAACTTAGTTCAGATCCACAGTCACACTTTGAGGCTGCTGGAAACCCAATTTGGGAGGCTTCCATGGATGAAGAGTTGTTAAGAACCAAATAACTGAATACAAAAGCACCACAACAGATATACAAGAACAATATGAAAAATCTTCTTTATTACTATCAAACCCTTAGGGTAGGGCAACACCATACAATGGATCCTATTATGGAAGGGATCCTCTCCTGTTCACTTGCCTCTTCAAGGGGGCAACCTCCTAATGAGCTTCAGCTCCAAACACAATAATTCTCTTCATGCCTCATTACATTGCTTGAACCCCTTTATATAATGTTATCATCTCCTAAGAACATTCTAGAGGAGGAATCTTATAGAAGTAGAACCTTCTAAGAAGTCCTCTTACATTTATTATATCTAACTACCATAGTGGGTCTTATTTAATAATATAGTGGACCTAGTCCACCTTACATTGAATGACCTCCATTATTATCACTATGGGCCCTCTAGGCCCCCCCCCACTACCTCTCTAGCTACCTTACATTCCATCCCCCTTATGAAAGTGTTGTCCTCAACGCTGGATGTACAACCATATACCAGAGTCCCATGGATAATTGTGGACCATAATGCTGAAGAAGACTGAAGAACCAAAGTCACCTGTAGAAAGGAAATCCACCATGTTGAAGTAGTTCAACCACCATTGTAAGCCCAGGTCCCATGTCCAAGTGCTCATGTGAACTCCCCGTAGAATATTTTGGAACCCAATAACCAACTCCAAATGATGCTCCAAAGACTGACACCTATCATATGGATCCAAATAAGAAGATCCATCCATATAGTGGAAAAGGGTCATAGCAGAATCTGGAAGGAATAATACCACTGTAGAATATGCAAACTGAACACTGGTAACTAGCTCCTGATCTGAGACATTGATGTTTTCTACAGAAGGTGGAGTAGAGTCATCAAATAAAATATGGAAGTGGTTGTCATCCCAGAAATGAC
>JASDQU010372408.1:124680-150498 GCA_032191745.1 Picea mariana
GAAAATACATATTATATTACATCAATCATCAATCATTCAATCCTTTGTCATCAATCAATCACTTGACATCAATCAATCAAACCATTGGCATCAATGACAACATGATCCAACATTCTTTTCCTTTCTGCTTGAACACTCACTATCTATCCCTGCCTCCTATACCTCAACAAATTTAGATATCCCTTGAGCAAAATTTGGTTGGAGTAATTGTTTCCAACTACCACCTTGTTTCCTTAAAGCATGAACAACCAAAAGTTTGATTAAACCATGGTGATGAAGGCTAGTTTCTAGTTTCTTAGAAACTGACCTCACCCCTCTCACCATCTTCTTTAAACTCATCCATAGGAAGTGGGGAAAAATAATTTGTGGTCCTCCTTCGAAATGTGATAAGAGCTTCAAATGATAAATGAAGGTCACTGCATACCTTCCTTCACAGGTGAGGAATTTCTGCAGAATTATGAGCATCATCCAATATTCCTCTTTGATGTAGCTTCGTGGGATTCCCTTAGTCCAATCGGGGTCTTGATGCTCTAATTTGAGAAATTTCTGACAGAGTTTCCTATCAACAATCACCCTCTTGAAGTATTCTTCTCCAGCCATGGGGAAACCTGTAGCTTCTGATATAGTGGCTTCTGTAATTGTTATCTTTATGTCTCCAAACTACACACTTCCTCCATCATATGTCTGTGCGAAGGCAAGATAAATTCCCTCGTGATGGCTTTTAAGATTCTCCAAAAATGGCACCCACCCTGCTTGTTCATATTTCTCCTTGCAAGCCTGATATTCTGTTGTTTCCCTGTATAATTGAAATATGGGTTCATGTCTGTCGACCCCCATGCTAGCTTAAACAATTCTCTTGGGTGGATGAGGCACAAACAGAGGATCAAGGGTTGAGTACCGGATAAATGTAGGTTGTGATAGTGTACCGGACGGGGAAAAATATGCAAGGGATACGAAGGCACGGGATGTTTGTAGATGGTGTGATAGTAATGGTAACTAACGCTCATATGGATGGTAGAGCCATCCAGAGGAGCATTTATATATGGAAGTGTAGATTACAACAGTCACATCGATGATCATAATGATATGGTGATGCAGGTCGGATCCACTAATGGCTTACGGACTCGTGGGAAACTTGATTTCGGACAATGTTCACGGAAAGGTGTGGCTGTTATGATCGGGACTTGTGAGTGTAGAATCGGTTGGGATTATTATTCGATAGGATTAGAGACCCGGTTCGTGTCATTTCATATAGTACGTTAGCGCATCATAAGTTTATGTGATTTAGTTACCGGATAGAAAGAGGGAGTATGAGTTTGATCTGGTAAGAGACATCGTGACCTTGCACTCTTAATATTTCAGGGGATAGGGACATCTTCTCTTATGGAACTATGGTTGAGTTCTTATGGAACTACCACCTTGTGTCCTTAAATCATGAACAACCAAAAGTTTGATTAAACCATGGTGATGAAGGCTAGTTTCTGGTTTCTTGGAAACTGACCTCACCCTTCTCGCCATCTTCTTTAAATTCATCCATAGGAAGTGGGGAAAATTAATTTTTGGTCCTCCTTCGAAATGTGATAAGAGCTTCAAATGATAAATGAAGGTCACTGCATACCTTCCTTCACAGGTGAGGAATTTTTTTAGAATTATGAGCATCATTCAATATTCTTCTTTGACATAGCTTTGTGGGACACCCTTAGTCCAATCGGAGTCTTGATGCTCTGATTTGAGGAATTTCTGACAGAGTTTCCTGTCAACTATCACCCTCTTGAAGTATTCTTCTCCAGCCATGGGGAGACCTATAGCTTCTAATATAGTGGCCTCTTTAATTGTTAGCTTTATGTCTCCAAAATGCACACTTCCTCCATCATATGTCTATGTGAAGGCAAGAGAAATTCTCTTGTGATGTCCTTTAAACTTCTCCAAAAATGGCACCCACCCTGCCTATTCATATTTCTCCTTGCAAGCCTGACATTCTATTGTTTCCCTGTATAATTGAAATATGGGTTCATGCCTATCGACCCCCATGCTAGCTTAAAAAATTATCTCGGGTGGATGAGGCACAAACAGAGGATCAAGGGTTGAGTATCAGATAAATGTAGGCTGTGATAGAGTATCGGACGGGGAAAAATATGCAAGGGATACGAAGTCACGGGATGTCTGTAGATGGTGTGACAGTAACGGTAAATAATGCTCATCTGGATGGCAGAGCCATTCATAGGAGAGTTTATAGATGGAAGTGTAGATTACAACGGTCACATCGATGATAATAATGATATCGTGAGGCAGGTCGGATCCACTAACAGCTTATGGACTCATGGGAAACTTGAGGTCGGACAATATTCACGGAAAGGTGTGGTCGTTATGATCGGGACTCGTGAGTGTAGAATCAGCTGGGATTATTATTCGATATGCTTAGAGACTTGTTTCGTGTCAATTCATATAGTACTTTAGCGCATCATAAGTTTATGTGATTTAGTTACCGGATAGACATAGGGAGTATGAGTTTGATCTGGTAAGAAAGACATCTTCTCTTATGGAACTGTGGTTGAGGATTTTTCAAAGGTTTGTGAAAGAAAGGGTATGTCATGATCCAAGAGCAACCAGATGTTTTTAAATGCATATTTAGTCTAATTCCTTAAAATAAAACGAAAAAAATGTTGAATCTGTATGTCCTTGTACTAATAATTGAAAAAAAACTTGGAAATATGATGAGAGTTACCAGTCACATCCTTACGAATACCATATTATCTAAGTACCAGATCACCTGTGTGCAGCGTTGGAACTAGTACGGGATCACTTGTGTGTAGAGTTCGTAATTAGTATCGGAATAGCGCAGGGTCCCTCCTTTAATACCAGATAAGCATAACGAGATTATTTGGTGCAGGGGTGGCCCTTGGTACCGGATGAACATAGAGGTGATCATTGGTGCCAGATAAGCACAGAGATGAACATTATTTTCTGGTTCTTGAAAAATATTTGGCACAGATTCTGGTGGCAGTGATTTGTAGGAATAGTTGGTGTTCTATGATCAATTCGATTGAAAAAACATGTAGTTACCAAACATTTGTACAGGAATAATGCAAGAAAGCTCTGTAATAGGAGGGTATTCTGCAATGACTAGTTACTAAGATGACAAAACCCCTTTTCTTTTGGAACCAAGGTGATCACGACTTCTGCTGAAATTTCCTCTTTTATTACAAAAATAACAATAATAATCGTAACTACTACTTTTTTTTGGATTTTTGTCGAGTCCATATTAGTTAATGCTCACCGATATTTTCAATTTTACAGAGTCTGAAAAACTTAAAGGAAACTCTCTATACTGTCCCGTGGATTTTTATCGAGCCCGGGGCAGTTCCTGTTCACTGGTGTTTTCAATTTTAAAGAGTCTGAAAAACTTAAAGGAAACTCTTTATACTGTCCCATGGATTTTTATCGAGCCTGGGCCAGTTCTTGCTTGTCAGTGTTTTCAATTTTAAGGAGTCTGGAAAACTTAAAGAAGACTCCATCTGGTAGATTCCCTCCTTATTTGTTTGTCTACATGGGAACACAACCAACTTTTGTTTTGTTTTTGTTAGTTTAATTGGAAAAATAAAAGAGAGACTTTATCTAATAACACACCTATGTACAGAAGATGAATTTATGCAATTGAACTTACTGTGGTAGGTCAGCATGAAGGGAAACCTTCTTTCTTACCAATTGCATTTCGGAACTCTAAAGAACATTTTTTATGAAATCCTCTTTTGATAGAGGTTTATGATAAACCTTTAGTCAATGCCCATTTACAAAAAAGGAAGTCTGATTTTCATCAATGGTCTTTATCCTTACTAAACCATTGTCATAAATTGTATCAACCTCATAGGGCCCCATCCATCTAGTAGACAATTTACCTTTAAAAATTTTTAATCTGCTATCATATAGGAGGGCCCAATCACCTGACTGGAAGGACTTCTTTTTAATGTACTTGTCGTTCCATTTGGTCCTTTTCTCTTGTATCAGGGTGGTTCTTTGTAGAGCATCCTGTCTTATCTCATCAAGCTCATTTAATTGTAATAGCCTATGTTTTGAGCTTCATTCAGGTCCATCCCTAATTGCATGGCAGTTCTGAAGGTTTTTACCTGAAACTCTATGGGCAGTAGTACTTGTTTCCCATACACCAACTCATAAGGTGTATGGCCTGTTGTATTTCTCCAAGTTGTCTTGTAGGCCCAAAAGGCTTCAGGCAACCTATCAGCCCAGTCTTTGTGATGCAGCTGAACAGTCTTGGTGAGGATGGCCTCTATCACTTTGTTGGTTGATTCCACTTGGCCATTGGCTTGGGGGGGATAGGGAAAAGACTTTCTTTGTTTGATCTTGTACTATTCGGTAAGAGCCTTGACCAAATTTGAGGTGAATTGTGTCCCTTGGTCAGTGATTATTTCCCGAGGTACCTCGAAACGAGTGAAAATTCCCTCAAAGAGAAAGTCTACAACAGATTGTTCATTGGCTGAATACAAAGCCTTGGCTTCTACCCATTTTGTTACATAGTCTGTGCAAACTAATATGTACTTTTTTTTGCGCCACATGGGATTGATAGGTCCTACAAAATCTATGGCCCATTTTTCAAAGGGTTTGATCACTACTTGGGCTTGGAGTGGCATTTCGTCGACTGCTGTAGGTTTTCCCATTCTTTGGCAATCATCGTAGCTGGCCACGTATTTCTTTGCATCCTTGAAGATGGTTGGCCAATAATAGCCAGACTATAGAATCTTGTAAGATGTCCTTTTTTTAGAAAAATGACCTCCACATGGGCCATCATGGCAAGCTCTGAAGATATCCTACATTTCGTCTTCCCGATCACATCTTTTGATTACCAAATCAGGTCCAGTTCGGTATAGGGTATCCTCATGCCACATATAGTTGGCACTTCACTGAATAATTCTTTGTTTTATCTGAATTTCATACTTTGAGGCATCTTCCTGGTTACCAAATAGTTGGCTACGTCTACATACCAAGGGGTTTAAGTAGAAATGGCAAATAAATTCTCATCTGGAAATTCATCATCTACTGGAGTACTCTCACCTATATGAATAAGTGTAGACAAGAAATCAGCAACCAAGTTGTCTCTTCCAGGCCTATCTATGATAGTGATATTGAATTCTTGTAGTAGCAACAGCCATCTAGTCACTCTAGCATTTGTAACAGGTTTTTTCCTTAGAAATCTGATAGTTGAGTGGTCAGTGTGCACAAAAAATTCGTATCCTATTATATAGTGTCTAAACTTGTTGATGACATGTACCACTGATAAAAAAAAACGTTATGTGACAGTATAGTTTGCTTCAGCAGGTGAGAGGTTCTTGCTAACAAAGTATATAGCATAAGGAATCTTCCCTTCCCTTTGTCCTAATATAGCTCCCAAAGCGGTATCTGAGGCATCTATGCAAATATGGAAAGGAAGATACCAGTTTGTACCTCTCAAAGCAGGGGCACATGAAAGTTTGTTTTTAAGATTTCAAAGAAGATTTGGCATTGCTCATCCCAACGTAATTCAGCATCTTTTGTTAGCAGTTTGAAAAGGGGGGCATCTAGGTTTGTAAAATTTTGAATAAACCTCCTATAGTAGCCAGCATGCCCTAAGAAGCTTCTGATTTCCTTTTGTGAGCTAGGGATCTTGATTTGGGAAATAATGTCGATCTTGGCAGGGTCCACTCTTATTCCTGTACCATAGATGTGGTGACCTAGAACAATTGCTTCCATGAGCAGCATTCTCGATTTTTCGTGAATGAGTGAGAGGTTGGTCTCCTTACACCTAACCAATACCTTCTCTAAATTATCCAATGTCTGTTGGAAATCATCCCCGTATACCGTGAAATCATCCATGTAGACTTCCACACAATCATTGGTTAAATCAGAGAAAATAGCCAAGACAACCCTTTGGAAGGTAGCAAGGGCATTACATAACCCAAAGGGGAGAACCCTATAGGCATATGTTCCCTAAGGACAGGTGAATGTGGTCTTATCCTGATCTTCTGGTGAAATTTGTATTTGGTTGTAACCACTAAACCCATCCAGGAAAGAAAAATACCTCTTCCTAGACAAAGTGTCTAAGACCTGATCTATGAAAGGAAAAGGGAAGTAGTCCCTATAGGTGGCCTTGTTTAATTCTCGAAAGTCCACACAAATCCTCCATTTCCCATTTTTCTTTGGTACAATAACTAATGGCGAGACCCACTTGCTATCTGATATAAGGTAAATGAAATTGGCTTGTAGGAGTTTTTGGAGTTCTTCTTTTACTATATCTTTCAAGGCTAGGTTAATTCTTCTTTGGGGTTGCCTAACAGGTCTGATATGATCATTAGTGTAAATATGATGCATATAGGTTTCTGGGTGGATCCCTTTCATGTCAGAGTAATCCCATGCAAAAGCATCAGATTTCCCTTGAATCATTTGTATCAAATTTTGTTGTTGATCTGTTTCTAGGCTAGCATTGATATATAAGGACTTTCCAGGACTGATTTCAATAGCTTGAACAGTTGATTCTTTCCCTTCCTCTATTTTTGAAATAGTGGTTGTTGTAGCAGTGGGAAGATGCAAAATTTCATGAAATTTGGGGCTAAAGATGTGTGTGTAGTTAGGGAAAGATTGAGGATAATCGATGTATGTTGAGTTAGGGATAGGTTGTGTAGGAATAGGGGTAGGCCAAGGAGGGTTTTGGATGGGTGCAACTTGCATTGGTTTCTGCATAATTGGATTCATGGGTAGTGTGAGTTGTTGTTGTAATTGTGGGGGCAGAAGAAGGGCAAGGGGGTTAAATCCTGGGAGTAGCTGTAAAATATTCTAAGGGTATTGTGGATAGGTGGGAAACTTTGTTGGGTGGAAGGGAACATTCCCATATACAGGTCCTCTCCACCCTTGTTGCCAAGGTTGGGTTTGTGTCGACCACTGAGGGTAAGACATGGGGGGTACCCATTGTTGTTGGGGGTACTGTGAAGTTGGGTTTGCAAACATGTTGGGGTTTTGTTGTCTCCATGGTCTCCTAGGGGGGTAGGATGTTTTGGGTTCTCCTCCCCCCTTGAACATGGCCTTGAGTCCAGGTAGAGAAGGGCATTCGTTAGTAGGATGGTCCTCTGTACAAAGACCACAGATTTCAATAACATTAAGGGGGCATTCCTTTTCAGGGTGTTTCCACCTACATTGATGACAGAAAATTGCTAACGCAGCGTTTTCTTCCTCTTGTTTTCTTTTAATTTTCATGGTATCTAGTTGGGAACTGATGGTGTTTAGGATATCTATTTTAAATTTTTCTAATAGATTTCCCAGTTCAATCCTAGTGACACCTCTAGAAGTGGGTTTACCAATTCTGTTGGTAGGGTCCCTTATGCTTTTCCTCGTTTTAGCTTGACTGTGAGAGTATCTTTTACAATACTCTGCTATGTCTGCAAATGGATTTTGGTACACGTCCCCAAAACTCATGAAGTTTAACACTTCAATGCAATCATCCCTCACACCCTTTAGAAAAAAAATCCTAACTGTAGTTGTGTCTAAGGAAAACTGCTTAGTCTTTTGGTAATTGTATAAGAGCCTTTCTAGGTAGTCTTCTAAGATTTCTTCTTCTGATTGCTGCATTTTGAATATATCATTCCTAGCATCCCTAGGTCTGCAATAATATTGGTATTTATGGAGGAAGGTCTCCTTCATACCGTCCCAAGACAAAATGGTGTGTTCCCCTAAGCTCATGAACCACCTTAGTGCCGAATCTTTTAGTGTAGCTGGGAAAAGTTTTAATTTTTTATCATTATCTGTGTAGTTATAGCTCCTACACAATATGTCAAATTCAAATAGGAATGAGTCAGGGTCTTCTGTTGACATACCTCAGAAATGAGGAAGTGAAGATAATGAAATGTTCTTCATAGCAACGTCTTTAGCGATATCCAATATGGGGAATCCAAATGTTTCTGTTTCATTAGCTATGTTTCCCTCTTCTTCTGCCATGTCTCCAAACAACCTGTAGGGAGGTGGTGAAGTTTCTCCACTGAGTGATGGTTCCACCACTGGGTTTCTTGGTATCTCTAGCTATTCCAAGGTTTTGTGTGGCCTTCCAACAGCAGATGCAGCCTCTTCTATTACTACCTCTACTTCTTTTCTAGTTTCTCCTTTGGATGGGGTCGCCAATGCTTCCTCCCTTTCTTGTTCTCTTATGTCTTCAATCTGAACAGTGGCTTCAGATTTAGTGTTCTTTGTTGTTTTTTCAATTGTTGCCTTTGAGCTCTCTCCTCTAAGAATTTTTCCTGCATGATTTTTTGATGAATTAGTATAANGGGGGGTTGTTGTTTTCTTTTCTATCTTTTTTGTGAGTTTAGGAACAATAAATCTACCTTTGTTATCCATATACCTACTCATAAAATAAATTTAAATGAAATGAATGAAAAACACAGATTCTTAATTAAAGGTAGGAGGACAACCTGACTTTGGAGCAACCCCACCAAAGTGGATGCACAGGTTCTTACCTCTTGTCTTATTATCCTCTCTCTACCCTCAGATTGTCCTCAAATACAATCCAATACTTCATCAAACCAATCAAAAACTAAAAATTCTACCTATTACCATTTACAACTCCCCGACAACGAAGCTAAAATGTTGGTGTACAAATATGTTCAATATATATCTTACACTCGTTTAAATGTCAATCCAGGATTCATAATCAAAAGATTTTTTACACTATATGTGTCGAGAACAGGTAACCTACCTAAGTCTATTGCAT
This sequence comes from Picea mariana, assembly GCA_032191745.1. Lineage (NCBI taxonomy): Eukaryota > Viridiplantae > Streptophyta > Pinopsida > Pinales > Pinaceae > Picea > Picea mariana. Next base: position 133,427 of record JASDQU010372408.1, read on the forward strand.
ATAGGAAATAATTAACAACATAAAAACTATGTTTCTAATATTTCTAAATACTTCAAATATCTTTGAACTTAGAAGAGAAAATTGATAATGAAACTTAAACAAACAACCAATCAAAGAGATGTTGTCCTAAAGAAACAAGTCTGCTCATTTTAGGCTTATGAATTAAAGGGATGAACTTAAGAAGCTTGTCTCCTATAGAAATCAAAACAGTAACTAGCAATCAATTCCAATCACTCTCGAAATCAAAATCAACTCCATCTTCATGTAATTCAATCAAACAAGCATAAGGAATATCTAGTATAAATGAGAGACTTTATTGCAGAGCATGAAGATGAGATATAAAGTCTTTTGATTCCTTGATATACTAAATCTACTGCAATCATACACTCAAGATATCAATCCCATGCTTCAAATAATTAAATGGCCATCTTCAACATCTGAGAATGAAATACCTATTCAATCTAGCACCTACTTATTCACACCAGTCCAAAACGATTAACTCAATGTTGAACTCTGAAAATAAATTAAATATCAATCACACACACACACACACTACTGTAAAATATCCACACAAACACATAGAACGTATACAAGGAGGTTTACCTTGCTTGGGGTGGTGGGCCCTTGCCGAACCAACAAGGAACCTATTAAGAAAGTAATAGACTAAAGATTTTCACTCACATTCAAGAATTGACATAAAAGATCTTTTGCATTAATTCAACTGGTAAATTGGATCAACAATCTTTTACTTCATACATAAAAACGATAGGTATCGTCTGGTTCTGATAGCATACTTCGTTACATTCCCTATTATCCACTAACTATCATCTATACAACATTCCTTATATAAGGTAAGTTGATACTATCAATATCTATGAATAAGCATTAAACAGTTTGAGGGATTTTACAATTGATATCTACATCGAATTTCTAGGAATCGATTCCATCCTCATGACACGAAGTGCATGAGTGATGGAGTCTCTCGTATTTTGGAAAACTGATTTGGGAGCTTCTTTTCAACTACCTTATCGAAATCTTCACCACCCTACTGGTCCAACTAGCGCATTCTAGAAACAGAGGTTTTGGTACCGGAATACACACAGTCGGGAGTCTGGTACCGGAATGGACGCAGAGCACACAGTACCGAAATGGATACAGAACATAGTACCAGATCAAAACTACCTTGGGTACCAGAATAGATTTGGTGTTGGATTGCACGATGTCTAGCAGTACCAAAATAACGCAAGTACCGGATAAGCTGCTCATGAGTCAAACTATTAGGACTATACAAAATAGAACACTTTAATCAAATTAATTCAAGAAAGTTAAAGAAAACATACTTTAAATCATCAATTACCTCTTGTGATCATGAACACGATCATTAGGTATGTGTGTGGGGGGGAAATAGTCAAGTATAGGCTCATAGCATAGGAAAAAAGGCTTAGATACAAGGTAATATAGGGCATTATTTATGTCAAAAGAGGAACTCAACAGCTCTCTTCTTACTTAGTTTTCTAGCCTTCTTTCCAGTGAGCTTCATCTTGGAATTCGTTTTCCCATTCTGATTCTTACCTTCTTTTGGCAGAGTAACTTCGCGTTGTTGAGATTCTTTCCTAGAAATCAGGGGTAATACTTCATCTGTATCGATAATAGGTACTTCAGTCTTCTGCAAATCTTCTAGTGTTCTTCCTACTTTGACATCCAAGTCCCTGGTTTTAAATAGCTTCGCTTGGTTTTGTTGTTCTTCAATCAAGTGTGTGATCCTCCTAGTCATGAAATCTTTTAACTCTTGCTTATTTTGCTCTAATATTTCTTTTTCTTTTCTTCTACCCTGATCTCCTTCATTCCAAGGTTTCCCTAGTAACATTGCAAATGGGGCATTGTTCTCAATAAATTTAACAACTTCAAATTCTTCCTCTGTCGAAGTTCCATGAGAATTCATAGATATCTGGGTGAGATTTCCACATAGGTTTATCAACTTTCCTCTAAATAACCCTATTCCTCCCAATGAAGGAATCATAGCAGGCTTTCCTAGAATTTCCCAAGTTCTTTCTGTCATAATATTTACCTTTGTTTCTTCATCCAAAACACAGTCAATGTCGAAGTCTCATATTCTTAATTCAATGTATTATTTTTCTCTGAAGATCTCTGATAAGATGATATGTCGGTGGTCATTCAGGGTTTCTTTCATCTGTATAAATACTTTTTCTGATTCTTTCTAGGGTTCTGTCATAATCTCAATTGCTTGACCTTTCTCGTGGTCTCCTTGTCTCATATTCATCCTTTCAACCTTAGAAATCATTATAGAGAAATCCAAAACTTCATGGTCCATAGCTTTGCAGCAGAGGCAACTAGATCTGCTTCCAGGGAATTCCTTAGCAAGATGTCCTGGTTTTGTGCAACTGTAACAAAGAGTTAATCTTCTCTTTCTCTTAAATGATCCCCAACCTTTCTTGTACTGCGCACTAGGGTCATGGTAGCTAACCTGCAAAAAATTCTTTCTAGGATCCTGCATCCATTTGTTAGTCCAAAAATTCTCTCTATGCATAGGTATAACATATCTTTCACTATTCTTATCAGATCTACTCGTATCAAATATTCTTTCATCTATCAGTTCCCTAGTTTTCAAGCTAGGACAAATCTTATCAAACATACCTAGATCCATACTTTAGAAACAAAAATTTCCACTAATCTTATCTTCAGCAGAGCACAAAGCTTCCAAATCTAAAACTTTTCACTATTCTTACCTTTATCAGAGAACAGAGCTTGCAGATCTAACCTCTTTTCTTCAAATCTGACCCTTTTTGGCATAGAGCTTCACATATAGATCTACGCACAGAGATTTCACAATTTCAAGTCAGATATTCGCACAAAGCTTCGTTTTCTTCAGTTCTTAGCAATCACAGTTTCAGTCCCAGCAACGGAACCATTTGTTGCACAGGGGCAGACCCAGGGTTCAGTGCTACAACAGTCTACCAACAAAACCCTAACTACTGGCCCTTTCGGCAACACCTACAAAGAATATGAAGTCTCACTCGAGGTAGAGGCAGGGGTGGTTACAGGACTCAGATGTCTGCAAGCTTAGCTGGGACATAGATCTATGATTCTAACACTTGACAGAGCACTCAACAATTAGCATTTATCAATATCCAATCTTAGTTACAGTGCAGTTAAACCCTAGATTGTGCTACAACCATCACTTGCATCTAGTCAAAGGGCACTTAGCCATTCATAATCAGTACATTTCCTTAGCATCTATTTATACATGAAAAATAGGCCTAAGCATGGGTAAACCCATGGGTCAACATTCCCATACCCGTTACATAAGCCCAAAACCCAAAAATCCCTAAAAAGGGGCTGAGATCCTGCGATCTCCGCTTCGTCTTGCACTCCGCCTTCGACAGCCTATCGTAGTCCTGAATTTAGGTCAAACATGACGAAGGATCATCAAAACTTGGTCAAGTGACAACATGGGTTTGCATGACTTTAGAGGGATACATTGTCAAATTTACAACCAAGAATCAACAATCTTTTTCACACATGAAAGAAATTTTGAAAAAAGGTGCGTGGGATAGATTGTTGAGGGAAATTTCCCTATGGATCAAAGTATTCTTGATGGAGGAGGAGATGATAACTATTCCCTCAACCGAGATGGCAACCTAAACACATACGCTTGGGGTAGGGTGATTTTGGGGTAGGATCATGACCTGAGAAGGGGAAAGGGTTCTTTGATAGATGAGGGAAGATCAAGAAATGAGTGAATCTTAAGGAGAGATACAATTGTTGAGAAGCGGTGGCATAGAAAAGTAAAGAAAGAAGAAAAGCAGTCCGAGGTGTTGCGGAAATAAATCATATCAAGAAGAACAAACAAAGGAAAGAAGGAAGATTTGAGGAAGGTGAGAAGACAAGAAAGTCTGTCCAGCCTAAGATTGCAGTAGAGAGAAGTGCAGAGAGGAAGGAGTCCCCAAATGGGTGGATGAGAAGAAGAATGTGAAGAATAAAAGGAGGACGAAGAAGGTCTAGACCTTGCGGGAGATAAAGAAGATTCAACCTCGAAAATAGGAAACATCGGGAACCACAAAGAGAAGGTTGCTCCAAAGAAAGAGAACAAGACACCCTAGATCAAATAAACCCACCTAGAAGTCAGTGGAAGCAGCCCCGAATCACCTGTCCCCTAAGTGTCCTCTATACTCATGGTAAATTCTACACCACCTACTTATGTTATTTATATTCCTTCTCTTCCAGTTAATTAGAATCATTCTATAAGTGTAAACGCTGGTAGGATATTGGGATCCCCAAGCGTATCGCAAATAGGACTATTAGGTTTTATTCTGATAGGAACAGTGAGACCCACAATGGTTGGACATATGTTAGGATCAATTGCCCGATACCCTGAATTCTGGGGAAAAGGGGATGAAGATGTAGAGAAACATCAGTTTTTTTTTGAAGCCATCTAGAGGTCCAAAGGGACTCTCGATGCAAATGAATTAGTAGAATTTCAGACTACCTTAAGGGGTCATGCTCTCAAATGGTATATGAAGGCTATTGAACCTGGGTTGCAATAAAATGAATTCACCCTTGGCCAAGTTCATTTGAATTTCATCGTTGAATTCAAACTACCTCAGCCAGAGCAACAAGCTCTCTTCGAGCTATAGGAGATTCAACAAAGGGAGAGATTCAACAAAGGGAAGGAGAATCTAGCAGGGAGTACAACCAAAAGTTCAAGGATGATATTGGGAGGCTAGCGCATCCAATTCATGAAGATCACCAAAGGGAATGGTATATCCAAGGATTACTACCTCTGACGAGAATTCCTTTAACATAACAATCGATAGCCATGTTAACAGAAGCCTTGGAACAATCGATGAAGATCGGAGGCATGGCAGGTTATCCAGGCGATCTGAGAATGACTAGGCCCCCAGTAGATGAAAATTTGTTGCAACTTCATGGAAAAATATCAGCACTAACGGAAAATATTCAAGAATTAACCACACAAATACCAGGACACCCTCAGGTTTGGTGCACAGGCTGCTACACAGAAGGATATCTAGAAAATGAATGTCTGCGCATAAGGGGAATGGGACCTCTTCAAAAATTGATGGGGCCTTCAGGACCCACTGGAGGATTTGCGCAAGTGTCTGCGACTCCACCATTCCATACACCATGGATGTATAATACCTTCCGAGGTTCTCCAACCCCTCAGATAGTGGAGTATTGTGAGATTTTCCAGACACATGGACATGCGTCGAGGCAGTTTCCTATTATGTAGAAGTACACAACTGCACCCAATACAATACACTGTGAGTTTTACGCATATACGACCCATTCCACAAATCAATGTAGAGAACTAGATGCACTTGCTGACAGATTATACCAGACAACATTTGGAGTAAATCAAACCCCCCAAGGACCTAGAAGAGGCCAGGTAGCAGGGATTGGAGGTGGATTCAGAGGAGGGAGAAATGGAGGCAAAGGGTCAAGCCTGCTAGCACTCTAGAACAGAGGTAACCTACAAACCAACTTTAGAACTGGGTACTAGCCTACTCAACTAAGAGAGGGCTCTCTCATGTCACTTGGTTTTTCTTTGGCAATCAATGGCTAGGTTTAGGTTTTTTTTTTGGGTGGGGGGGTTATGAATTTGATGGCAAGGATGGGGGAGGACACTTAGGGCTATGGATTCGAATTTCTGAAAAAGAATAGGAACATTGATTGGCCAATATAACTCTCTAGAGGATAAAGGCTAAATGAGGCGATGAATCTAAGTTATAATTTGTAATTTGCAAAGTGTAAGAGTAAAGGTGAAAACAAGTAACTGCATCAAAGAATTAGTGAAATGAATTCTGAATTAGTTATGAAGAAACTTACACAGTTTAAATTGTTTAAGCCAAGATCATCATAAGATTAATTCTAGGCCTTTAAACTATGCAATTTAAAAGAAGACAATGTTAATGGAATCAGAAACACAGGAAATACATACAAAGAGAGAAGACAAAACTCATATCACCACCATTAGAATCTTTCATGGAGACTTCAAAGACTTATGCATATGTATTCTATTCAACTTCAAAAAATTACAATTGAGTTCAGAACAACTAGAATTGTGCCCTTTCACTTCTGCCAACATTAATACTTTGGGAACTTATAATCCTTATACAATTCGAGTTCCTTTAGTTAGAATCCGGTTACAATAGCTGAATTGAAATATTTCAGCTTCTAAAACTGAGAAAAATGATTACAAATGACAGCTTTGGTATGAGAACCGACTATAATGATTAACAGAAAACGTTTCATGATCCAACTGTCAATTTCTCTGACACTTCAGCTCCTTCCTCTGCCACATTCTCTTTGAAATGTCACTTGTACTCTTTCAAATCTAATTTCATTTATCCATATTCTCCTTAAATATTTGGGAATAATATATTTGAATAAAAATAATTCCCAAATATTTTTTATCCTGTAAAATTAAATTTCCATATTTTAACTCATGCACGTGGTTTTGAAAACCATGTCTTGTTTTCAATTTACCATTTCAGTGAAAACCATGTCTTGTTTTGCCCAATTTACCATTTCAGTGAAAACCATGTCTTGTTTTGCCCAATTTACCATTTCACTGTGAAAGCCATTTACTGGTTTGTTTTCCATGGTTTTGAAAACCATGTCTTGGTTACCATCTTTGGTAAAATATTTTTAATCCTCTTCTTTTACTTTTGTAAAAAAATTGGATAAACAATTATCCAAATCTTCCTTTCACGTGCATCTTCCCATTTAATTATTTTCCATGGAAATAAACATTAATCTCTTTAATTTTTACCTCTGTAAAAATTTTCCACCATGAGGAAGACATTTGTTGGAAATTCCATGATTATTATTGAAACACACATAAATATGCCACACATAAACCATATATTAAATGTTTTCCATAGTATTTCAGGCTTGGGAGGAGTGGTTTTAACCCACATCATTTTTACCCCCGAAATGCCTCACATAAGAACACGTCTCCCCAACCAAAAACCACGGGTTAAATTTTGGCCCGCCTTCACATAATTATCCTCTGTTTACTTTCAACCACCGAAATGTATATGCACCCTCCATCCACCCTTTGGCTCTCCAATGTTAAAAATTGAGATTCATGCCCATGATTTGATGTGAGGTCATGAATTAAATATTGGATTAAATATTAATATAAATATTTTAATATAAAATTATTTGTGTTAATAATAATAAACCCTTTTTTCCATTTTCTAAGGAATTTGGGCATATGAGGCTTATCACAAGACTTTGTGGATAGGATAAGGATGCTTAAGCTTAATAAAAGGAATATTTTTAATTTTCAATGAGAATATGATAATAAGGGTAAAAATGAATGAAGTGATGGAACGGGGGGATTTAGATAATCATTAAGGATAGATATAGGTTTGGTATATTTGCCAATTTTTTACTCATGGAGGACATGAATATTTTGGATGATCATTCAAGTGAAGGATTTAGGTGATGGGAGCTTGACGGAGCTGGTGAAAAAGTTTTTAAATCTGAGTGGAAAGATAGCACAAGGACAAGATGCTTTGGAAAAATTAATGCAAATTAGCATGTGATAACAGAGCTAATGTTACAATTGCAATGAACAAGGTAATTTGGCCAGAGACTACCCTCACCTAAGACAACCATGGTGCTCCACTGCAGGAATAATGGGCATGCAACTGAAGACTGCCCAGAACTAATCGTGAAGTGGGAAGATCGGGTTCGTCAACGCAGAGCCAATATCATAAGCTTAGAATTAAAAAAGGGAATAAAGGGACAACTACCAAATATTAACATCGTCACTCATGGAGGATTAAAGACTATGACAGACGTAGACAAACAACCCAAGATTCAGAAAGCAATTCCCAAAGATGACAGGTATGATCCTGTGAAACAAAAGTTGTTTTTAAAAAATGCAATAGATATATTTAAGAGTATCCCCATTCCAGAAGTAATAGAGAATCCTCCTAGAAACGCCTATCAACCTAACACTATGCAAGCCCCTACCTCACCACCAGCACCCAAGAATTTTACAATTCCAAGAAAACACCCTGAGCAGTCTCAAAGTGTAATCAATAATTGGTTTCAGTTGTTCTTTGATATCCTAGGGGATGACTAACTTACTGTGAAGTTGCGCAACACCATGTACTTGATATTGGGGAATGAGGGAACCCCAGAAGCCATAGTAAGGACTAACCTCCCTGAGAAGAATAACCAGAGAATACAAAGAAGAAAGGTGTGAACTGGAAAAACATTTAGGTTAGAAGCCCAACTAGATGAGTTTGAAATCAAGGATATCATGCTAGATTTGGGATCAGATGTCAACATCCTACCCAAAAAGACCTAGGAATATTTGGGAATACCTCAGTTAATATATTCACCCATCCGGTTTGTAAGTTTAAAACCTGTGAAGTAAAGCAATGCATATAGATTCTTAAGAAAAACAAAATTTAATCAATGGCTCATTCACATAGTACACAAAGATTTGTACCGGAAACCCTCAACCGGGAAAACCTTTCTTATATTCATTATACCGAATTTCACCATTCACTATACAATATATACAATTTTTTTAGGTATTCCGTAGATACCAAAACCATAATCCCTAAAACCAAGATTATTTTTAGTAAACCGCTAAAAATAGCAAAATCCGCACGCAGTTGTCATATCAGATGCATTTGTCATAGGGATCGTCAGATGCAGTTGTCATATCTGACGTGCCCACACAAATGCATGCAAAGAATATAACACATACCCAACATTCTCCCACTTGTTGTTTTCTTTGCATCTAGGGGTCCATGGGATTATATAGTCAACAATCCAGGGCAGCAATGCCCATTGTTACTCTACACCAGGAGAGATTTTCTGTGCTCAAAGACTTTGTCAATGAATCTGAAACATTCTTCAAAGTGTCAACCTTTTCCAGCAACACCTTCTTTTCCTCAACCATGTCTCTCACAAAGTGATACTGAACATCAATATGCTTTGTCTTCGAATGATAAGTTGGGTTCTTTGCCAGAAAGATTGCACTTTGACTGTCACAATCTAATCTCACTGCTTGTTGTACCAACCCAATACCTGAACACAATATTTGTAACCATACTAATTCCTTGCTTGCATGAGTGGATGCCTTGTATTCAACTTTTGTAGTTGAGAGTGCCACTACAACCTGTCTTTTTCTCATCCAACTGATTGCTCCTCCAAATAGGTTAAACACATACCCACTTGTAGATCTTCTGCGATCCATATCTCCAGCCCAATCTGCATCAACAAACCCATGTATGTCCAACACTCTGTCCAATCTTGGTCTTCCATGGTAGCACAATCCATAAATGGTAGTGCCACGTAGATACCTGAAGGCCCTCTTTACTATTGTCCAATGTTCCTTCCCTGGTTTTGAAATATACCTACTCAAAAATCCCACTGCATGTGCAATGTCTGGTCTAGTACAAACCATTGCATACATCAGATGGCCAACTACACTGGCATACAGAACATGGGACATGTCCTCTTCTTCTTCCTGTGTCTTGAGACACTGATCTGCAGATAAATTTACACCTATAGGAATAGGAACCTTGACCAGTTTACTTCCATGCATATTAAACCTCTGCAATATTGTCTCAACATATTTTCTCTGATTCAACCAGAGTTTCATGTTTGCATGATCTCTTTTAATCTCCATTCCCAGAATGAAGTTAGGAGTACCGAGATCCTTCATGTCAAATTTGGAGGATAGTTGTGATTTCACTTCTTTGATAACATCCATGTTATTTCCTACCAACAACATGTCATCAACATACAACACTACATAAATGAAGTGATTACCAACCTGCTTGGAATATACACAGTGATCATCACTGCTTCTAACAAATCCCAATCCAAGGATGTATGTGTCAAACTTTTGGCACCACATCCTAGGTGATTGCTTTAGACCATATAGTGAATTCTTTAGCTTATAGACCAGCTCTTTCTTTCCCTTCACTACAAAGCCTTCTGGCTACTTCATGTAGATTTCTTCTTCTAGATCCCCATGTAGGAATGTTGTCTTCACATCCATCTATTCCACTTCAAGATCAAAAGCAACAGCAATAGATAAAAGAAATATAATAGAAGTTAACTTAGCAATAGGAGAAAAAATCTCACCAAAGTCAACTCCCTCTACTTGGGAATAACCTTTTGCTACTAACTGAGCTTTGTATTTATCCACTTTACCTGTTGCATTAAACTTCTTCTTAAACAACCATTTTCTACCAATAGATTTTTTTCCAGATGGCAACTCAACTATATCCCATGCCTCGTTCTTATCCAAGTCATCCATTTCTTCAACCATGGCCTTCTTCTAGAGTTTACTATCCTCTGAATTCATTGCTTCCCTGTCAGTTCTGGGATCATCATCAGTAATAGATAAAGAAAAATTGGAACGAAAATCAGGTGGACTATACCTTTCTATCTCTCACTGATCTCCTCAATACTGGGGTATGAGGTTCTTCTTCTTCTTTTGCTTCCTCTTCTTCAGATGATTCATATTTTGCATCATCCAACTCAAGCTCTATTTTCTCAGGTTCGTCTTGTGTTGGTAGGAATTCTTGTTTGGACACATCTTTTACCTCTTTGAAAACAACATCTTGAATATAAACAGTTTTCTTGGTTTATGGGTTCCAAAGCTTATAACCTTTCACACCATCTTTATAACCAATAAAGATACATTTTTTAGCCTTTTTATCCAGCTTACTTCTATTTTCCTTTGGAACATGTACATAAGCATCACAACCAAACACTCTAAGATGTTCAAGAGAGGGTTTCTTTCCAGACCATACCTCGTGTGGAGTTTTATCATCCAACGCTGATGAAGGTGATCAATTGACTAGGTAACATGTTGTACCCACTGCCTCTGCCTAGAATTCTTGTCCTTACCCGACACCGCTAAGCATGCTCCTTGATTTTTCCATCAGTGTCCTATTCATCCTTTCTGCAACTCAATTTTGCTGAGGAGTGTATGGAGTAGTCTTCTGCCTTGCTACACACTTCTTACAGAATTCTTTGAATTCATTTCCGCAGAATTCTCCACCATTATTTGTTCTCAATACCTTTATTTTATTCTATGTTTGATTTTCTACCAGAGCCTTAAACTCTTTAAATTTATCAAATACCTCAAATTTCTTTCTAAGAAAATAAATCCATGTGTTCCTTGAAAAATCATCTATGAATGAAACATGATACACAGATTTACCTAAGGATGGAACAGGAACAGGTCCAAACACATCACTGTGTATCAAATCTAAGATCCTCTTTGCTCTTGTAGCACCAGATGGGAATCTTACTTGATTCTGCTTACCATATATGCAATGTTCATAGAAATCAAAATCCAAAGTGCAATTAGACATACCTCCAACCATGCCTTTACCGTGTAGTGTTCGAAGGTCCTTTTCTCCAATATGCCCCAGTCTTTAATGCCACAGCATGGTCTTCTTTTCAAGGACGATATTGGTCTTGTCTTCTTTATTTGTCTGCTCAAGGACAATAAAATTGTTACACCCATTAGTATAAGTTATTCCTAACAACTTATACAGAGTTCGACACCAAACTCCCCTCATCAACACCATTTCCCCTCGTACCATCTTGCAACTATTCTTTCCAAATACAGTATCCACTCCTGCATCATCCAACTTGCTTATAGATATTAGGCTCCTAGCAAGTTTTGGAATGTGTAGAACCCTAGGAAGTGTTCTAATCCTTCCATATTTTAGCAATAACTTAACCCTTCCATGTCCCAATATTTTTGTTGTCGAGTCATCTCCTAGGAATACATCACCACCATCATATTTTTCATATTCAGAGAACCACTCCTTGTGAGGAGTCATATGGTATGACTCCCCTGAGTCGATCAACCATACATCACAGTCTGCATGTGTACTTTTAGATTCCAGGTAAACATCACCTCCTTCTTCAGTGGAGGTTTTCGCCTCTGTGGAAGAGGTACTATCAGATCCCTTTGTTTTTTCAACCTTCTTAGACTTGCAATATTTCTTATAATGCCCCATTTTACCACACTTCCAACATTTCCTCAAAGATTTTCCTGGAGACTTAGATCTACCTGTAGATTTAGATCTCCACCCCAAAGTCTTACCAGAGCTCCTATCTTGGGTACGCCCTCTTACAAATAAAGCATTTGTGTTGTGTCCATCCATTATTTTTCGCCTCATCTCTTCAGATAACAAGGATGCAATTACATCCTCATACTTCAATGTAGATTGAGTGGTACTACCTATTGCTACAACCAGATTATCCCAAGAATCTGGCAAAGAACATAACAAAGTAATACACTTATCTTCTTCTGTAATCGTAATATTAACAGAGCCAAGTTGACTTACCAGAGTATTAAAGGAATTTAGATGTCCTGTCACAAAATCCCCATCTTCCATCCTAAGATGATACAGCTTCTTTCGAAGAAATAGTTTGTTTACTAGGGATTTTGATTGATACAAATTCCCTAACTTATCCCATAGTTCCTTGGCTGTAGATTCTCCTGAGACATTCAACAACACTTAATATACTAGGTGGAGTTGAATAGTACTCCTTGCTCTTATGTCCAACTTCTCCCAATCTTCCTTTGACCTCCCAATCTTCCTTCGACATACCAGTAGCTGGTGTACTAGTAATTTGTGTACTAGTAGGTTGTGTACCAGTAGCCTGTGTGCTAGTAGACGGTGTACTAGTAGCCTGTGTACCAGGATCCATAGTGATTCATTGTTATTTGTCTACAAGAAGGTCCTCCATCTTGAGCTTCCATAGCTCAAAGTTTTTACCGTTGAACTTCTCTATCTCAATTCTAGATGAGCTCACCATTCCTCTTTCTATACTCGAATCGACACTGCAAAAGCTCCCACTAAACCTAGGTTTATCACAGACCCAAGATAAACTTGATCTATCAAGACCGAGCCAAACCCTCAACAATAAAGGCATCCCTCTAAAGCCAAAAACGAGCTCTGATACCACATGTAAGTTTTAAACCTATGAAGTAAAGCAATGCATATAGATTCTTAAGCAAAACATAATTTAATTAATGGATCATTCACATAGTACACAGATATTTATACCGGAAACCCTCAACTGGGAAAACCTTTCTTATGTTCATTATGTCAAATTTCACCATTCACTATACAATATATACAATGTTTTTAGGTATTCCCTAGATACCAAAACCCTAATCCCTAAAACCAGGATTATTTTTAGTAAACCGCTAAAAATAGAAAAATCCGCATGCAGTTGTCATATCAGACGCAGTTGTCATAGGGATCGTTAGATGCAGTTGTCATATCTGGCATGCCCACACACACACATGGAAAGAATATAACACATACCCAACACAGTTGAGAATGGAAAATCAATACTGCGTCTTCCCAGTAGGAAGGTTGGAAAATGTGGAAATAGATGTTGCGGGAGTTAAGACCACAACTGATTTTGAGGTGATTGAAATCATGGGAGATAAGGACCCCTACCTTTCTCTAATCGTGATTTATTGGGCATATGAAAACTATGCTATCATTGATCTAAATAGGGACACCATGACGTTTGATGCAGACGAGATCAAATTAGTTCAGCCCTTAGATCCTTGTCTAGGGCCTAGATATATTGAACCAGTGGACCATAATATGGATTCAGCGGCCCTTGAACAATTATACACCATCAAATCAAGCACGAGAATAGATTACATAAATCCAACGGCAGATGGATAAGTAATTTGGAGAAGCATACAATCTTTTGATGAGGATTCAGAAGCAACGTTTGACAATTGGCAGCAAGGTTCATCTGAGCAATTCTCAAGGCAATGCACAACTGTCAGAGAAATAATATGGATTGGAACTAAGGTTAGGGAACCCCCTACATACAATGGTACCTCAAAGGTACACAGTTTTATTTCTAGCATGGAAGAATAGATAGCAGAGGAACAAAGGATCTTTGTTCTTGACTTAGTTTTGCAGGATACCCCTGCTAGATGGTGGGCCACCCATAAATCCTCGATTATAGAGTGGGAAGATGCAAAAAAAGCCATATGTTGTTGATTCCAAGGGAGGTATCAGCTGAAAGAAGAAATGAAGATAGATTTCCAAGATGCACAACTGTTCTATGAACGATCTAATCTGAGGATGCATATTGCACATTGCTTAAAGCAGTGGAGAGTTGCGGAGGTACCATCTCACCTATGGGTCCATGTATTTTTCCACTCATTGGGGCCTATTCCAAAGGCCTGGTATATACATGAGGATACCAAAATACAAACGAACTATTGGAATACCTTACAAGAACAATTTTGCAAGGATTTCGCCTTTATAAGTAAGTATCCTGAGCTCAATATTGTCCTTCAAAGAATCAGGGAAATTATTTTTACCGACATTTGTAAAAAGAGATCATGTCCAGTAATATGTGATGACCATGTTCACTTACTTCAGTCTAGTCTGAGTCTTGAAATTGATAAAACATATGTACCTTGATGTAAAGTTGAGAGAGTCCTAGAAAACCCTAACGGTTTAGAAGAGATTATAAACTTAGACATTAAAGAAACTGAAGGCAATAGAGAGATTTAGGATTCCATACCTAGTCACACCTGTAGCTCCTATAATCACCCATTGAAGTTGCGGAAATTCAATATAAGGAGCATAGAGAATCCTAATATATCTTCTATAGGAGACTACTGGGATGAGCAGGCTATGAATGAGGTACATAATCTATTGCGAGAGTATGAGGACTTGTTTCCGAAAACATTCTCGAAACTAAAAGGAATAAAGGGAGCCATGTGAGAAATGAAAATAGAGTTTAAACTCGGATCAAGACCTGTGAAGCACAAACCATACCGCCTCAAACCTAGAATTAAATAAAAGGTTAAGAAAGAAGTGGGAAAGATKCTTGCGGCAGGACTAATTTTCCCTATTTAAGAATCGGAATAGATTATCCCCATAGTTATCCAAAGTAAGAAAGGAATAAAATATATTTGGGTATGTGTGGATTAAAGGAGTCTAAATTTTGCGTGTGTGCATGATCGGTTTCCCACACCTTTCAGTGACRAGGTATTAGATCAAGTCATGGGAAAATAATCCCATTCATTTACAGATGGATTCTTAGGATATAATCAAATTATAATCATAGAGGAATACAATAAGAAGAATACATTCATAACTGAATGGGGATCATTTGCATACAATGTAATTCCTTTTGGTTTGAATAATTCCCCTGCAGTTTTCTCTCGAATTGTGATAGTAGCTTTTCGAGAATTCATCCACAAGTTTGTAGAAGTCTATATGGATGATTGGACGGTGTACAACTTGTTAAAAGATCATGTCAGCCTACTCCAATTAATGTTTGATAGATGTCATGAGATGCAAATATCTCCAAATCTAAGAAAGTGTATTTTCTATGTACCTCATGGAAATCTATTAAGCCATATTGTATGCAGAGAAGGATTCTTGGTAGACCCAGCTAAAGTTACAGTCATTCTGAACATGCCGCCACCTACAAGTGCCAAATTGTTGCACTCCACACCGAGACATACAAGATATTACCCCAGGTTCATCAGAAGATATGCAACTATTATAGCACTCCTTGAGAGATTGTTGAAGAAGTCTGAACTATTTTGATCGATGCTTGAGTGAGACAAGGCATTTGACATTCTCAAAGAGAAACTAAGTAGTGCACCGATATTGATATTTCCAAATTGGGAAATTGAATTCCATGTACGTGTGGATGCATAAGGCATCGCCCTGGGAGCCATTTTAGTGCAACCAGGGGAAGGGAATATGGACCACCCTATTTACTTTTCCAGTAGAAAACTATTACAAGCTGACCAAAACTACACAACCACTAAAAGAGAAGGTTTGGCTATGATTTATGCATTACAAAAATTTAGACACAACTTCTTAGGCTCTCATTTCAAGTTTTTCACTGACCATTATCTATTGAATTACCTAGTCAATAAACCAATATTGGAAGGAAGAATTTGAAGATGGCTATTATTGTTTCAAGAATTTTTGTTTGAAGTGATTGTCAAACCAGGAAGATGCAATGTCGGTCTAGATCACCTTTCCAAGTTGGAGTTAGGGGAAATGGGTGGAGCAATGGATGATTAGCTCCCAGATGTAGACTTGTTTCAGATTGAGGCCATTCCAGAGTATATTGAAGACATTGTTGTCTTCCTCAGTACATGAACCTACCCAGAAATGTACTCTGCAACCCAGAAGTGGCATATGGTGGTTCATGTAGTAGATTATCAATTGATTATCGGAAAACTTTACAAATTAGGACTCAACAACATCCTTAGGAGATGTGTCTTAAACCATGAAAGGCGGGATATCTTGTGGGAATTCCACAATGGAGTTGCACGAGGACATGTTGTTATTGGATAAATCCGTAGGTGCGGCCACTAACCGATCTCCCTAGATCCACCTGGATCTAGAACAAAGCAAGACAGAACATGACTCTTTCCCTAGATTTTGACCATTGAATTAACTAGGAGGCAAGAAAAAATAACATACCTTATTATCACTTCCTATGGTCTTTGTTTCTCCCACTTTGCTCCAGTGCTCTCGTGCAGCCAAGACCAAGACAACACAAACCAACCAAAGTGAAGATAGAACAATCTATTCAACAGTCAATCTATGTATATGATCAAGGAATTATACAATAAAGTGGAAATAGCTTTATGGGAAAGGGACATGCTACTGTATCATATTAATGGAAAGTAAAGATTACAACCTAAGCCTTGATGTCGCAAACTTCCTTTCGATGGCCCTTAGCTCCGACACACACACTTGCTCAATCCTTTCATGAAGAATATCAAATCCTCTTGATAGACCTGCTAGAGTCTTCAAGTTGTTGTTCAATGCTAAGTCCTTCACACAATTCTTTCACCAATTCTCCAATGAATCTTGCTTAACCTTTTCCATGAGAATTCCCTCAATATATAAGAGAGAATGAATTAGTTACTTGGATAAGAATGATCCCAAAATATCAGGGAATCCAGTACTAGGATAACCATTCGAATGCCAACCCATCCTTCTAGA
>JASDQU010372408.1:186631-201989 GCA_032191745.1 Picea mariana
TATAACACTTCCTTTCATACTGCAACAAAAATGACACCATTTATGGCACTCTATGGATACCACCCTCCTTCCATCACTTCTTCTCTAAAATAAAAATCTAAGGTTCAAGTAGTGGAAGATCACATTGAGCATCAACAACAAGTTCTCCAAATCTTAAAGGAAAACCTAACCATGGCACAGAATCGCATGAAACAACAAGGAGATCAATATCGTAGTGAAAGAAGTTTTGAAGTAGGGGATTGGGTATTTTTAAGACTACAAACATACGAATAGATGTCTCTCAAGCAAGCCAATAAGGATAATAAATTATCACCAAAGTACTATGGCCCGTATAAGGTGTTGCAAAAGATAGGTACTATGGCATACAAATTAGAGTTTCCTGCATCTTCACGAGTACACCAAGTTTTCCATGTTTCATGCTTAAAGAAGGTTATAGGTGATAGGATCCCAGTTCTAAATATCTTGCCAAAACTTTACAAGGATGGAAAAATCATATTGGAGCCTGAAGCCATCACTGACACAAGAATTCACCAGTTGAGGAATAGATCCATTTCAGAGTATCTCATTAAATGGAGGATACTACCGGCTGAAGATTCCACTTGGGAAGATGATTCTTTTATACACAAGCTTCTAGAGCTACTCAAGCATTGTGGACAACACTTGTCTCAATGGGAGGGGCATGTTAAGCCCTAATATTGGCTCATTACCCCTTAATAGGGGCATATTACATTAGTTTTGTTATTTTATTTATGTCGGCGTTATTCCAATAGTTGTAATTATACCTCGTAGTCTCCTATATATACCAAGGAGACATTTTCATTTGGAATCATCTTGGACTTGAACATTTATGTGGGGTAAAAGGAGGTTGCCCCTTGAAGAGGCTTATTATCTGAAATTATCTCTTTTTCAAGGCATTGAGTACTTATTCTGAGGTTTTTCTATGCTATATTGATATTTGGTTCTTAACAGTTGTGCACACTAAAGGTTGGTGTGCAGTGTAAAAAAAGGTCACGTGCATTAAATGTTCATGCACGGTATAAAAATTCACGCACACTAAATATTAGTTTCCAGTATGCATTGAATATTGGTGCATGGTATAAAAATTTCCACACATAGGATGTTGGTGTGTGGTATAAAAATTTGTGCACATTGAATATTGGTATGCGGTATAGAAGTTGTGCACACTGAATAATGGTGCATGAGACGTGTGCTAATTATCGGTGTTGCACATTGTGGATCTAGAACATGTTTAATATTTTTTCATAACACATAATTTATGTGTAAGTCATATTCAAAAAGGAAGAAGAAAAGAAGGTTACTGCACAAGAAAAATTGTCCTATAGTCTCAAAACAACACCATGTCTGGAGCCAAAAACATATTTTGGAAATAACTAGAGTATATTAAGTCAATTTGAGATAAAAATTCTGGGTTCTTTCCACAATGTTGAGGTCTACAAAAGTGTTAGAAATGGCCATTCGAAAATTAGGCTTTGATTTCCCAGAAAATACAAATTACTTGTCTTTTAAGATTACGGTCAAACTCAGTGACAGGATACTGAAACTTGTATAGAGCGTCATAAAAATATACATGAAAATATTGTCTAAAGGAATTGGCTAGATTCTAAGGGGTTTGGAATGGGGATGTCGAAACAGAGCAAAATCCACTATTATGGGCCACTTTTGGGGGATTTTTTAGATTTTCTGAGGAAAAGGGTCCCTAGATGGAAAATATGGAAAAAATTATTTACTCAACATTTTGTATACTCATTAAGACAGACAACTTTGGTTTAGTGAAGTTTTAACAGAAGTGCATGGTTTGCAAGATAACTAGTTTGGCTAAAAATTCCAAGTCTGGAAAAAGGGATGAAAAAGGGCAAAGTTGTCATTTCCAGATTGTCGTAGTTTTTTCACTGGAGCATCATATTGAAAATATGAGAGTTTTTATGAATTCCCTATCATCATTATTATATATGTCTCATACAATAGTTTCCGTATTTCCTAACATATTTACTTCTACAAGTAACAAAAGTTGGTCTATGTGATTAATTGCACCAAAATGAAAAGTGTGTAAAAGGTGTGAAGTAGCAATATTCAGATGACTATAAATTTATGCTCGAAACTCAGAATTGAGAAAATGAATAGTTGATGGAAATGTATTGAGGAGGTGAATCCATCTATTAACCCATAAAATTATTTTGATCAACACATTTTATATCCAACACAAAAGAAGATGATTGGTGGCATTAAAGGGCAGAAAATTTATGTTTTCTTTCCAAATTGTGTATGTATATATTTTTGTCTAGCAAAAATTTATTTGCATGCACATTTTTTACAACATTTAGAGATACAAGGAGGTATTTTGGCTCATGTATGAGAACTACAGCCATGGAAGATTCCCAAGGGTGCTACAATAATGAAGAGAAGTTCAGAGGGCTACATGTCAGCATGGGAAATGTTGAGACATACTCTAATGGAAGAAGAGGCAGACAAGAGCTTGTAACTATGAGAAGTCTGTAGAGAGAAGTGTAGAGATAAAGAGATGATAATTACAATATTATGAAATCTCAAGAAGATATACTTCAGAGTTTGAATATGCTGTAAAGGCAAGCCAATAAAGACTTTGGCACAAAGCCAACAACTAGTGCTAGACAAGTGATAGCAGCCAAATCCCATAGTAGAAGAGATGAGCATGGGAATGATAGACAATTAAGGAGTAAGAAGGAGCCATCATTCCCCAAGGAAATCCACTAAGAGAGCATGTGCAAGTTTAGGTCCAGGGAGTATCCCAAGTGTGTCTCCTATCATGAGATAGAGGAGAAGGCCCGAGGGAGACATCATGCAAGGTGAACTCAGGAGGATCGAGCTACCAACCTTCAATGGTGAGAACAGGACTGGATAAGATACTAAGGCATGGCTATTGGAAATCAAGAAATATTTCTAGCTGCATGATTATCCCTCTAGGGTAGAAACAACAATTTCAATGTACCACTTGCAAGGAAAGGAAACCATGTCGTGGGATCAATTTAAGCAAGCAAAACACCTTGATGAGAGGAAGGTCTCATGGAGGCAGTTCAAAGGATATTTTTAGGAGAGTTATTTTTCCGAGCATTACTATGAAAGGAACATGAAAGAGTTCATTGAACTCAAGCTATGAAGCATGGTAATGGATTTGTATGAGAAGAGGTTCTTTGAGTTGTTGAAGTATGTGGAGTTCATAAAGGATGGGAAAATCAAAATCCAAAGGTTTCTTAGTGGGCTACCCTCCTTCTATATTGACAAGATACAATATGATAACCATGGAACTTTAGAGGAGACCATAAGGAAATAAAATCATATTTATGAGAAGAACAGAGGGAGGTCAATCTTCCAAAAGACTTGGAATGACAAGATGAAGAGTAAGAAAGAGAAAAGGGATAAAGGTTTTAAGCCATCCTTTTTCAAGAACAAATCCCAAGAAAATCAACAAGGACAGACAAACCCAAAATGAAAACAAGATAGTGGATTCATTTGGGAAAATGCCAAGGTAGTAGCCTATACAATGTTGGGGATGTGATGGAAATAACCTATATAGGGATTCCAATCACAAAGGATAAATAATGAGGACTATCCACAACATTCAGGAGGCTAAAACAATTGAATGCATGGGATGAAACATGTCGAGGATTTATGCAGCCTTGAACAACAAGCAAGCAGAGTATCAATCCCCCATAATTGAAGTGGAAGGTAAGATTGATAATGATCCCATATCAATTTTAATTGATTATATAGCTATGCATAGTTACATAAAATCTAACATTCTTGAAATATTCCACTTACAAAGGAGTAAGCATAAGAAATCTTGGTTAGCTCAGTTAACCATAGGGGCTAAGAGAAATATCAATGAGTTGGTTAAATATTTTCCAATAGACATTAATGGACTCAAGACAAAGGTAGATGTGAACATCATACCATTGGGTTCATATGATTGTCTAATTGGCATAGATTGGTTGGAAAAACACCATGTTTTCCTAGACTATTACAACAAGACAATAATTTGTCTTGATGAGGATGGACAACAAGGCAAGATTCAAATCATTCTAAGAGTTGTAGTTGTTAGAGAAATTTCATCCATGCAACTAAAAAAGAGTTTCATGAAAGGATGTCAATTTTTTTCATCCCATATGGAAGAGGCAATTGGAGACAAAGTGGAAATTATTGAAGACCATCTGGTCTTGAAATATTTTGAAGATATTTTTGGGGAAATCCTAGGTTTTCCACCAAAGAGAGACATTGATTTCTCTATTGATTTGATTCCAGGAGATGCGTTGGTGTCCAAGACACCTTACAAAATGGGCACACCAGAATTGAAAGAGTTGCAAATGCAGCTTGAAGAAATTTTGAAGAAGATGTATATATGCCCAAGTGTGTCACCTTGGGGAGCCCTAGTTATTTTTGTGAAGAATAAAGATGGAACTTTAAGGTTGTGTATTGATTTTAGATAGTTGAATAAGGTCACGATAATGAAAAAATATCCCTTGCCATGGATTGATGATATTTTTTTTCAGCTGAAAGGTGCAAGAATATTTTCCAAGATTGACTTGAGATCAGGTTATCACCAAGTAAGAATAAAGGAAGAGGATATCAGCAAGACAGTGTTTAGAACAAGATATGGGCATTATGAATTTACGATAGTGCCTTTTGGACTATCAAATGCCCCAATTGTTTTCATGTATCTGATGAATGGAGTTTTCAAGGAGTACCTAGACAAGTTTGTGATTGTTTTATTAGATGATATTCTTGTCTATTCAAGGATATAATATGACCATGAGAAACATTTAAGAATAGTTTTGCAAGTTTTGAGAGAGCATAAGTTGTATGCCAAATCAAGTAAGTGCATCTTTTATCAAAAGAAGATTCACTTCTTGGGGCATATTATATCAACATATGGGATAACATTTGATCTAAAGAAGATAGAGACCATTAGAGGGTGGTCTGCACCAAGAAATGTGAAAGAGTTTAGATCATTTATGGGTGTTTTTGGTTATTATCGAAGATTCATAAAAGGGTTTTCAAATATTGCAAGCCCAATCACTTCTTTGCAAAAGAAGGGAGTGGAATTTGAATGGACTTCCAAGTGTAAAGAAATATTTCAAAAATTGAAAGACATATTGATAAGTGCACCCATATCAAAGATTGCAGATCCAGATGAAGACTTTGTAGTGTGCACATATGCATGCAAGGATAGGCATGAGGGATTCCTCAGTCAAAAAGATCATGTGGTGTGCTATGAGTCTAGAAAAATAAAAGAGCATGAAACAAATTGTTCTACATGTGACTCGTAATTGGCATCTATTGTTCATGCATTTAAAATGTTGAGGCATTACCTTATGGGAAGAATATTTGATTTAATAACAAACAATTTTGGTCTAAAGCATTTATTTGGAAAACCAACATTAAATGCTAGACAAACTAGATGGCTGAAATTTCTAAGTGAATATGACTTTGCAATTAAGCATATCAAGGGAAAGGAAAATCAATTGGTTGATACACACAATAGAAGAGCTCATGAAGTGCATATCTCAACCATTAATATGTTCAGCACAAATTTAAGAGACAAAAATTTAGAGGCTGCAAATTCAGATCAATAATATCTAAAAATAAGAGAGACATTACAACAAGGCAATTTACAGTAGAAAATTAATTATTATGAGTTGAAAGGGGATGGAATCTTGATGTACAAAGGGAAAATATATGTACCAAATTGAGGAGAGATGAAAAATATAGTTGTAAGGGAAATGCATAATGTTCCATATGTTGGGAACCCAGGATATCAAAATACAATTGCAGTTGTAAGAAGCCAATACTTTTGGCCGGGAATGAAGAAAGACGTGGCCAATTACATAGACATGTGTCTAGAATGCCAAAAAGAGAAAATAGAGAATAGACATCCAGTGGGATTGCTATATCCATTTCCCATTCCTGAGTGGAAATGATAAGTGGTTACAATTGATTTTATTACAAAGTTGTCCAGAATAGTGAAGCAACATGATTCCATCATGGTGGTGGTGAATACATTAACTAAGGCAACACATTTTATTCCTGTAAAGACAACCCACATGGCAGAAATATTTTGGAGATCCACATGAAAGAGGTTTCCATGATACATGGGGTACCTAAGGCAATTGTTTCAGATAGAGATTCAAAATTCACATCTAAGTTTTGGAAAGGTTTGTTCAAATTTTTTGGGACAAACTTAAATCTCAGTACAATATATCATCTGTTATAGAATTTTTTTCCACACTCCATTCATATTACTTTGATGGCCTTCCATTTCCATCTACAGACTCACATTACCCCATTTTCTTCACTCCAGAGCTAAAAATACAAATTTTTGTCCATAAACGTGGGTCCCAGTTAGATAGCTCGCGTATATACAGGTTACTCTATTACATCCCGCATAGATTGGGTTTTGTGTTCAAAAATTAAAAATATGTCGGTTTTCCACACCATGTCATGAGATCCATGATCCTTGACCTTCCATATACTGGAAATGCTCCGGCTCGACCCTTCAATTCCATTTGGAGGTTATAAATTGAGCCATACACAATCCTTTGAACACACATGTCATTCAGAGAAAAGACAATGTGGACAAATTTCACTCATATTGAGTCTGCATCCTTTTGTCCTTGAAAGTCTAAACTCTTTGTGTTCAGTCCACATGCTCTTCCTATATTGAGATGGAGAACCTAATTGTCTCCTACTACTTTTGAGCTTTCCTTTGTGGAGGATTGAAGTGGTGAAGTCCCATCTAGAGGTACTTGGCTTCTCAGTTCTAATATGTGTCGTTACAAAAGTTTTTCACCTATGTACTTCTATTGATTACATTAATAGAAATACTCTTTTTTATTCCAATTATATGTCACAAATATTTACATTACTTTCCATCTGCGCATTTGTTACACATTTTAATGGATTATACTAGTTTATATGATAACTTTCTATGTAATTCATATATGCTTGTATATTTTGATTGTTAAGGACAAGTTGCAGGCATCAAGATTTCAGTCATGAGCTCAGACGATGTCTTCTTTGGATGTCCAAACGAGGTAGGCACTTAGCCTTATCTTGTTATCATTTCCATTTATCTATCATACTTGAGTTTAGAGTTGATTTCTGGGTGTCATTATGTATGTTGTGGTTTACCCCTTTCCATAGAGATTTTCCTCATAACAGAATTGGCGACTCCACTAGGGAAGGTCTCCCTTTTGGGGTGTTGGATGATATTTCTCCTTCATTTCTCTCTGTTTACCTGAGTTTATGTGTTACATGTGTTGACAATTAAAATTTTCAATGAAGTTTTCCCACAAAGTGTTTCTAAAGCCTATTATTATAAAAAACTAAATAATACTAGTAGGTGGGACCCCCTTGAACTATTGGAGAGCAGATCTGTTCATTTTTTATGTTATGATGATGTGCAACACAACTTACATGGTTGATAAAGATCTTGTTGTTATTGGTTAAGATTTGAGCTTATGAAGTGTTTATTCCTTATGTTAATACAGCCTATGTTATTCATTAATGTCATTGTTGTCTATTCTTATCGCACCTGCACAACAAACATGTTAGTAAAATTACATGACGGGAAGTTTTGAGAGAGGCAAAATACTAGAACAAATGTAAAGGAAGGGGACCTAGTTCTGCAATATCACATGTGAATAATTTGAAGGAAATAAGAAACAATTGCAAGGGGAGGATTTTAAGGCTATCCTAACTATACTACATGCATGAAAATACTCGATGATTATTATTAAACCCTAGCTAGCAAGTAAATGATTATGAAATTGTGATTGAATTACATGTTTAATATGCATATGGTATGGAACGTTGGTGCCGCATTTGGCAAGGTGATAGTGTTGATGGTTATGCAATGGTTAATTAAATTATGTGGCTGACCCACATATGGTATGCAACGTTGGTGGCACATTTTGTAAGGTCATGGTGCTAATGGTTATGCGAATTTTTATATGGAACTTGGATTATGCTACGACATAAGTCAGAAAAGTGGTATGGTCTATTGGTTTTAAATGTGGTGATGGTCTCAATGCATGGGTTGATTGATGGTGTTAATGGAGGGCTCGTTGGCATGTAATCTTGAATTAATGAATTGTGGGTGGAAGCGACGTGCATTTACTGCACGTCACCTTTACTCCTCCCGTTAGTTGCCACCCTAGTTGAGCTATTCTTCAGTATTGTTGTTGTGGTTACGCTCTGATTTCTTAGCAGGAAGGAATCGCTAGGCCAACTCTCGTTTTAAGGAATTTGATCATAGGTATGTATTTTTTTGGCCATTCGTGACTCTACTCTGGTTATGAAATGATTACTAGCTCAGGTGTATTAGTTTTTGTTTTACTAAGTGTTGCAACTGTGTGTTTTGGTTATTGTTGGATGGTTCCTCCTGCAATGATATTTATTTCAGAGAGGTTATTGGTCTTCCTGGGTGATAGCTCTTTATTATCATTGTTGTTTGGTGGGAGGGTTTTCATTTAGTCTTGGGTGGATAGCTATTTTTCATGCCTGCCACTAAATCCAATCTTTGGCTTTCATGGGTTTAATGGTCAGAGGTTTTCTGCATCTCTATGTTTTGTTCACTTCAACATTGATTGATTGCACCACCAGGGGTCACAAAATGAGGTTCATGTTATTCCTTTGCCCTATATTCATCCTTGGGATAGGATTTTTCGCCTGAAGAACACGAGGGTTACATGCTACGTGCATTAAATAACATTGTCAGGATAGATTTAAGCTTCGCTCTTCTGTTGTGGCCGCCTGTCATGGATTCGTTACCTGTCCACGAATGGGTCTCTATGCATACACACTATTAGCCTTGGGTTCTCATCATTATAATATTGGCTCTACTCTCCCTGTGTTGGTTATGCAACAAACCTTGGCCCTCCTGTTTGAAGAGTAATAGAGAATACCAATCGGGCCTCTTGGATTTACTACTTGGATGGTTGTATAATTGTCATCTTTGTTGAGAACAGGCTTGCTCAGTTGGTCGTATGACAGTCGTGTTGGTTGGAATATAGTCAATGGCTTGGTTATAATAGTGGTAAACCCTACATTACCAGTTGCACTTTCAAAGCACACTGTTACTCTCTTATGTTGATAGCTCAGTATTGTTTTTGGAAAGGGCCTCTGCCCCGATTCCATTGGATGCATGGGTATGCGTAATTGCCATAACTTATTAGGCTATTGTTGTTTTTTAAAAAGGCAGCGACTATTTGTTTGGTAGTTACACAGTCACTGGTGTTTGCACTAATGATTATTCGGATGATAGTTGGCATTGCTTACAAATGCTTGATGTTTCTCACACATGTCACATTATGTGCATAGTCTTTTTGCAAAATGAAACAATGGGCGTGGTAGCTATGGTTTTCTTTGGGGCCGAATGACTATTGAATTGGATGACTGTAATGAGTATATGGAGCCTAAAGGCCTCCTTGAAGAATAACTCGACCACCTAAACTACACTGTAGTCTGTCAGTATGGTATAGAAGTGAGAAAACTTGGTCAATTTGTTGACCACCACATAGATGAAGTCCTTAACCTGAACCTTGGGTAGGCCTGTGAAAAATTCCATCAATATGCTCTCCCATTTCTACTCAAAAATGGGAAGTGGTTGAAGTAGTCCTACTGGAAGCATATGCTCTGAATTGTTATGCTAACAAGTCACACACTCAGTGATGTACCTCATAACATCCTTCTTGAGGCCCTTCCATGAGAACCTCTCTATGATCTGCATGTAAGTTTTGAAAAATCCCCGATGGCCTGCTAGTGGTGAATCATGAACTGCTGCTAGGATCTTCTTCTTGAGCCCTGAACCTGGCACTAAATAGACTCTATCCTTGTAGAATATGACATCATCAATGACCCTATACCTATCATCTTGAACATGTCTATCCAAAACCTCACAAGCGAATTTGTTCTTGGAATATTCCACTAACAAATGGGATTTCTAATCTGCTGAAACCTCCATCAAAGAACATGTTACAGGTCTCCTAGATAGTGCATCAGACACAATGTTATTTTCCCCCTTGATATATTCTATGTCGAAATCAAAGGCCTACACCTTCGTCACACATTTTTGTTGGCTCTCACTGAGATCCTTCTTCTTAAGGAAATACTTTAATCTGTTGTGATCTGTTTTGACCACAAATTTACTGCCCACCAAATATTGTTTGAATTTGGTCAAGGCATGCATGATTTCCATCATTTCCTTGTCACAAATAGAGTATAACCTCTTGGGATGACTGAGATTCCTTCTCACGAATACAAAAGGTTGACCTCCCTGCATCAAAACTGCCCCGATACCCTCGTCATACACGTCACACTCTAATACAAATGGTAAAGTGAAGTCTAGTAATGACAACACTAGACATGTGCCCATGAATTCCTTCATGTGATCAAAGGATTTATGTGACTCATCAGTCCAGATGAAATCCCCATGTTAGGTGAGATCCGTAAGTGTTGCTCCAAACTGAGAAAAACCCCTGACAAACCGTTTGTAATAGCTTAATAGCCCAAAGAATATCCTCAACTCTGTCACATTCCTGGGCGTTGGCCAATCCATAATGTCCCTGATCTTATCCTTGTGCACTTGTATCTCCTGTGCACTTATAATGTGTCCCAAGTAAATTAGATATATCATACCGAACTCACACTTAGACTCTTTGACGTATAGTGACTATGCCTCCAAGATTCTCAATACCTCATCCAAGTGCCTCATATGCTCCTGCCATGTCTTGTTGTAGACCAAGATGTCATCGAAGAAAACCAATACTTATTTCCTCAAATGATCCCTGAATATGTGGTTCATGCAAGACTGAAATGTAGCCAGTACATTAGTTAGCCCAAATGGCATAACCAAGAACTCAAAATGACTGAAGTGGCATTGAAATATTGTATTCTCTATGTCTTGCTCTCAGATGTTGATATGATGATATCCAGAGCGTAGATCAATCTTTGAGAAGAATACTTGCCCATGTAGTTCATCCATCAACTCGTCAATGTGAGGGATAGGATACTGGTTCTTGATGGTTTTCATGTTCTAGGCCCAGTAATCGATGCACATCCTCTTGGTACCAACCTTCTTCATAACTAATACAACTGAAGAAGTGAATGGACTATGTTTAGGTCTTATGTGTCCCATCACTAGAAATTCCTTAATTTATTTCTCTATCTCATCCTTGAACCTCCTAGGATGACGATAGGGTGGTGTGATCATAGGTTTGGCCCCCTCCTCCAACTCAATGGTGTGATCGAACCCCTTGTTAGGTGGTCTCCCTGGTGGAATCGAACCAAAAACCTATTGATGTCATCCCAACAAGTTTTTTATCTCTGTCTGATACTGTTGTCAACCCTCTRAATCCTTTTGTGTAGTGATCAATCATTCTATGACATATGTGACCTCCCCATACCTGAATATAATCTCCATCCTCTTGGCTGAAATTTTCCTGGGTGCTCCTGTTGACATGCCCCTCAAAACAATCATCTTYTCATCACTATCTTTGAACTCCATCTCCAAGGTTTGGTAGTTGGTGGTGATTTTTCCCAATGTGATCAACCACTAGACTCCCAAAACCACATATGTGTTAGATAGGTAAACTACATAAAATGCATCTCTCATGGTTTCATTACCTAACTTTATCTCCAATTCCAAAACTCTTTCTAAACACTCCATTGTATGTCCATCTGCTACTGCAACATCAAACCCCTCAAAATCCTATGTTTTAAGTGTATGCCTCAATACCAATGAAGCATCAATGAAGTCATGGGTGGCCCCACCATCTATCAGAGAGATTACTCATTATCCCTGAATAGTCCCTTTGATCCAGAGGGTATCGTACATGGGAACAACAGAAAGGGTTGCTATGACTCCTCCCTTTGCTGGTTTCCATCTGTTATCTTGCTCAGGAGGTTTTGGTACTACCAGTGGATGGGTCCCTACCAGTGTTGGTGGCCTATGGGGAGGTTTCTCCTCTGCCTTTTCTAGCTAATCCTCTGAGCTAGTGGATCCACTGTTATTCTCCTTCTCCTCACTATCCACACTATCTGTTGCCACTTCAATATAATGGATCTCTCCCTTTCCCATGCACTTATGGCCTGGGACCCAAGGGTCCTTATAGGTGAAGTAGAGCCTCTTCCTCATAAGCTATCACCTCATCTCATCATCCAGCTTCTCATTTCCCTTCCACTCTATTTGGAATTGATTCTTGTCTCGGTCCCTCTGTGGTACGAAGATTTTGGAAAAGGGTTTAGTCTTTAGCGATGAGTGTGTCAAATCTTGAGTGTGTAAGATGGAATCTTGCAAGATGTGAGGCTTGTATGCCTCCACCCATCCTCTCAAGGGTTTTGTGAGCCCCTCTATGAATAACATGATCATCTTGGGCTCTAATATATCTATCACTACCATTGATACCTGTTGAAACTCCATGATGAATGCCTCTGTTGTGCCATTTTATCTCAACTGGGCTAGATCCCTGAAATGTATCTATGGATCCCTCCTGTCAAACTTGTCCATGAGTCTCTCTATGAACCCTATAGGAGGTGATGTGACTTTGACCCAATGTCACCAATCCATGATGCCACCACTCATGTTCCTCACCCTCTAAGTGTAGGGTAGTGAAACTGATGGTTTTTGTCTTGGTCATCTGGTTGAGCTTGTAGTACGTGTCTAGATTTCATACCCAAGCTCTAGCAGTGCATTTGGACGATCCGTCAAAAGAAGGTATGGTGAGTTTACCAAATTTTTGGATTAAATCAATATTATTCCCCCACTGCTATTGTTGTCCTCCTCCTTGAGGTTCTCTAAGGTGATTCTTGAGCCTGAGTCCACAATACTTGACTAGGGTCATGTCCTGATGGAAGTCACAACCCAATGTTGCATATTCCTTCTTGTACTCTGCAATGTCCTCTTCTTGAGTGGTAGGCCTCTGTGCTATTAGCTAATGTGTTGTTGATGGGGGTGCCCTCTGGAAACTAGTTAACAATGGCCTGGGAATCCTACTCAAAGAGGTGTATGTGTGAGTAGGTGATTGGGTTCTACTTATTGCCCCTGAGTTGCCCTATGCTGCATGTGGGGCTTGCGTTCTCGGGGTGCCCACTATAGCTAATATATCATCCATATGTTCCAAATACTGAGTCATGGCCTGCTGACTGACTACTAAATTAATGAGTACCTACATGAAGGTTGCATCTTGTTCCATGGGGCCCTTACCAATTCCCTTTAGCCTCTCATATATGTTCCCTAACATCCTCTCTTCCTCACGCTCTTCCTCATGCTATGCCCTTCTCTCTAATTTCTTTTGTGCCTCTTCATATTCCTCTAAACTAGGAGGAAAAGGGGGGGAAATCAGTTCTAGTTACCCTCTCCTTAAATCTGTTGTAAGTGACATATTTTTCACCTATGTGCCCACAACCCTCTGGGTCACCTGTTGAACTCATCGTCTTTAGTCACTAGCTGGCAGGAATAAAGCTATGATACCATCGCATTATCCTTGATCTAGCTAGTCTAGGAAATGATGCTAATTTTCTATGTATGTTGTCTGATCTGATACACTAGGGGTTTATGGATGCATTTAAGCTGTGGGTTTTTAAATATGTGGTGTTTTTCACATGTGTGTGTAGATCAATAAGCGCTTACAGCATATGAATAATCATACAAATAGTAAATGACACAATAGACTGCAAATCATATACTATGATAGTTCTGTGGCTTACAATGAGGTATGTGGATGAATAAAATAAATCTCTAGGCTAGATCCGATAATATTAGCCAGAATACAATAAACAAACTAAAACAATAATACCTGATAATCAAAGAAGTTGTTGGATCAATGGATGAGCTATGGGATCTGCTCCAAGCTACGACAACTGTTGCAAGTCTGGAAAGTTTTCCCTGGTGGCTAAACTCCTCGAATATACCTGGAAACTGTCTCAAACAATGCACCCTAATCTCATGCACACTCTTGGTAGGTGACCAAGTGAAGATCGACCCTCTGACAATATGTACGGATCCCAAATGGATCCCCCTAGGGAAATGCATCCTAATTGCTACTGGAAACTGGCCCTAGTGATTCCTCTGTTGGAATCAGATGATAAGGGTCTCAAACTAAGCACCCTGGGATCCCCTAAAATGGGTCGGAAGGATTTCCCTGGATCTGATATGACGATTTCTCAGGAATCCCAAATGTGTTCTCCCCAACTGTCGCAACCTCAATGGCTAAGTAATGTGCCCAAGATTATTTCTCCATCGAAATATAACAGGAAATAAGGCAATAGGTGTGTCTCGCCCTCCTCTCAACTAGGTTGGAAGTGAATCCATGGATTCCCCCTAGATGGGACAAGTCAACTCACTAAGTCTCCCCAAACGTTGTGACCTCACCATTAATAAGTGTGCCCTTGGTGTTGCAACTTGTATAACTGTTGCTAAAGATCGATGGAAGATCTATGTGATCTCCCCGGTGACTAGGGTGTGTCTCTCAACATCAAAATCAACCACTGGGTGTGTTCCTCCTAGAATCCACAAAGATCTCTCTTCTGAGATGTGCATCTCTCCTTAATGACAAGTCAAATTCTTCATAATGATGGAATAGATCACTTTACCCTTTCTTTATAGCATCTTGAAACTCTAATTTGTTGTTGACCTATTTTTAGCTTGTATGTTCTATTTTTAGCTCACTTTGACCTAAAAGTGCTTTTAGTCACTTTTAGCTCAATGTCACTTTCTAATTATAACACCCTTGGCCAAAGTGACCTCTAGTAACCATGTTTACCCCTGTATGGCCTTGGCTATAGTCTAACGGAATTTTTTAGACCATTAAGGCTTCTCTATGGAGATCCTATTTGGAAAGGGACATTACAAATTGTGGCATTGACAACAGATTCCTATTCAAATAAACAACCCAAAATTGGACCCCAAATGGTCACTTGAAAAATTATTTACAATTTTTTTTTAAAAATGAAGAAAAAAAAAACATTTAAAAAAAAAAAAAACTAAAAAAATAGAAATAATAATAATAATATATATATATATATATCCCACAGCGGTGTAGACCGATTGGCAAGTGTTGTGTAAATGGAAGGAAATATGTAAAGGAGGTCTCAAGTTCTATTCTCACTCTGATTTACTTGTGCTCCATGTTTGTGGGCTGTGTGGTGCACCTAGGGTTATAGTGGTAGCGGATGGGTATCGACCCCGTGGTCATGCGAGTACGAGAACTATGAGTTTTCGATTCCCCCAGTATATATATATATCTTAAAAAAATCGAAAAAAAAAAATTTTATTAAAAACACTCAAAAAAATTTAAAAACTTAAATT
>JASDQU010372408.1:204846-229566 GCA_032191745.1 Picea mariana
GATCCACGTGACGTGCCACATACCACCGGAAAGAGCATGATGTATACTATCCATCCATGGGTGTTGTATCTACATGTGCATTTTCCTTCATGTCCAAATAACTTCATCAATCTTGTGGTCCAAAACCCATGACTAGGGTTGACATCAATGACAACAACCAATCTTCCAACAATATATCTTGAATTGTGATGACTTGAAGAGGTTCATGATGGATGAATGATGCAAAAGACCATATATGGGTCATTCTGGTTATCAAAAAATGATTATGGCCATTAGGAAACTATTCTATTGGCCAGAACTGAAGAAGGGCATAGTTGAAGACTTGGATAAATGTCTATAATGTCATCAGATTAAGGTAACACACCAGCATCTAGCAGGGTTGTCGCAACCCCTACCAATTCCAGAATGGAAATGGGAAACCATCTCCATGGATTTCATCACCGGATTACCAAAGTTGGCCAAGAAGAATGATTCCATCATGGTAGTGGTGGAAAAATTGAGCAAGGTTGTTGACTTCATTCCCATCAAGTCAACTTGCAAGGAAATAGATATTTTCAGTATTTTCATGAAATATATATTTAGGTTTCACAACATGTCTACGGAGATCATAGCTAACAGAGATACTAAATTTACTTCGAGCTTTTGGAAATTTTTAATGGTTCATTTTGAAACTAAATTGTTGTTTAGCACATCCTATCACCCTCAAATTGATGGACAACYAGAGCTAGTAAACCAAGTATTAGAGGAAATGTTAAGGATGCATTTAATGCATCAGCCTAAGAAKTGGGAAGACTACCTACCATTGGTAGAGTTTGCCTACAATAATGGCTATCAAGAGTCATTGAAGATGAGCCCTTTTGAATTCCTCTATGGTAGACAATGAAAGGTTCCAATTAGTTGGAATAACCCAATAGATATAATTAAAATCAGGCTAGACATTCTAAAAGAAATGGAACAACAAGTAATTTAGATAAAGAAAAATTTGAAAATAGCTAAGGATAGACATAAAAGCTATGTAGACAGAAAGAGGACTCCTAGAGAGTTCAAAATTGGGGATCATGTGTATCTCAGAGTTGGACCCAGGAAAATCTCCTTGAGAATGGGAACTTGTGCCAAGATGTCACCTCGGTATTGTGGACCCTTTGAAATTTTGGATAGAGTTGGACTTGTAGCCTATAGGCTAGCACTCCCTCCCACGGTGAAGGCACATGATGTTTTCCATATTTTTCTATTAAATAAATATGTACATGATTTTAATCATATTATTGACTGGTTTTTTATTCCGATGGAACCAGAGGGAGAATTCTTGCCAGAACCTCAATGCATAATAGATAGGTGGGAGACCCCACTCAGGAACAAAACCATTTCACGGGTCAAGGTGCAGGGAAAATACTTTGGCCTAGATGAGGCTACATAGGAAATGGAGGATTCCATGAGCCAGACATATCCATTTTTGTTTACTTATGTACATATAGATCACGTTGGTGGATAGAACATCGAGGACGATGTTCCTTTAAGGGGGAGGGGATTGTAACACCCTTGTTTCCCCCAGTCTGTAAATATAACTATAATTGGCCAAGAGAATATGGTAGACTAGATATGTGTGAATGTTTGATTTGATGAACCTTTGTATAAAAAGGTCAATGTATGTATTTTTTGTTATTAATAGAAAATGGATAAGTGTTGCATAATTGCTGAAAGGGGGGTTTTTCAAGATAGAATGTGGATGTTATGAGACAGATGGTGATTGGAACCAGAAATGGTTGAGATGACCCCCACCAAACCAATACCTTACTAGATTTAATGACTCAGAATAGTCCTTTGACCTGGATATGAATTACCAGATAGAGTGGTAGATGGAAGAGTCCTCCTCAATAGTTAATGAGGAGATGAGTAAGAGTACCCATTTGTAAGACTTCCAGACCTGACCATGAGATAGGGATTCAAACACATGTAACCTTTCTGAGAAAGGAAAGAAAGAGGAAATTTGTGGGCAAAGGAAAAGAGAGCAAGAAGATCTACAAAGAGAGTAGAGTCGAAAGAGAAATCTTGAGAAGAGAAAAGAGCATTTTACAGCTCTCTGGTTCGAGGAAGAACTAGGAAATAAGATCGGTCTAGACGTAAGAAGTTGTTGGCAAGGTTTTCATTACAATATTATAAACGAGGTTGATGAGTGACTATGGAAGTACTCGGGCAGACCTCCTTGCTTGGTACAAAGAAAAATTGATGCCAGGTTTTTGTGGGAGGATGAGAGTAACCTCCATCCCTGATTATTGTTGAGTAAGAAGAAAGAGTCTATCTTAGAGAATCATGGTCTAGCTCGGGGGTGGCAAGCAGTAAATCCATTAGGAGTAGTTGTGCCTATGGTTGGTTGGAAACATGCACCCCTTTCAGCAGTCGCTTCACAAACTCTGGTTTTTTTATAAGTATCTTCATACTCTGTGTACTGAAATGGGAATGGTGAATGAATATATGTATATGTCAATGAATGAGTTCTATGTTGAATGGTTAAGTTAGAAATATGAATTATCTCTCTATGTAATCGTGATTTTAAATGGGTTTACACTTGACTCAACTAAGTAGGTAAAGAATTGTAAGATGTAATCCTCCAATAGTGTTGGGGAAATATTTATTGGAATGTTTAAGTCCTCTTGGTCTCTAAAATATACCCTCACAGGAATTCCAAGTTCAAACCCTGTGGAAGGAGGACGCCTCCTTCAGATCTTTCACCTGCATGACCGAGGGCTCATGCCCATGTCCTTGACCCATTTATGACTAAAGGAATTAGTGCGTAGCCCACAAGATTTTTCAAATGACTGATGTGACCAAGGCCTGGGAACCCTACGCTAGGCTCGAAAGAAGTTAAGCTTCTAGCTTCAGAACTCCAGGAGTTTAGAACTTCAGAGTGCTTCAACCCTACCATTTATAAATTGGTCAAAGGTAACTGATAGTTACGGTTACCCACTAGGTTAACTGGTGCTTGGAGGTTTCCTTATCCGGGACAGTTAGACTTACCCACCATTAAACCTTGATCCACTATGTTATCACGAAGTAACATGAACCATCGATCTAAGAGTATTCAAGAGCCCCCTTGGTCGTTGCATCCATGCTAAGGCAACTTCAGAAAATTCCCACTCCATGAGAATGGGGATTGATGTATCATCAAACTCCATGAACGTTGAAGTCACGAAGTAATGAGATTCATCGATCTGGAAATCCAGTGGGAATCATTCTCAGTCGTTAGATCGAACATAGTGAAGAGGTAGTGCTAATAACTTCGGTGAAGTCTCACTTCAGGATAATAGAGGTGGTTTAACACCAACAATTCTGAATGTCAAAGTTGCGAAGTCAATCTAGGTCATTGAGAGTAGAGGGACATGTGTCCACATGTTAACGACTATCTGAAGGTCTGATCATCCGAAGGTATTGAAGTGAAAAGACAAGAGTGTGCAAGTTTCCCTGAATTTCTGTAAGCCATAGTAAATCCTGGTCACGGACAATAGGTGCATCTGGTGATATATCAAGTATGGTTCAGAGTTCAGAACTCCAGGAGGAAGATGGAAACTACACGCTAAAACTCTCGAATGTCGGAGTTGTGAAGTAATATGGATGGTCTATCTAAGTACCCTTCGGGATCCCTCTCCACCATCTGATCAACCAAGAAGAAGAAATTATGTACAA
The DNA here is from genome assembly GCA_032191745.1 of Picea mariana. Classification (NCBI taxonomy): domain Eukaryota; kingdom Viridiplantae; phylum Streptophyta; class Pinopsida; order Pinales; family Pinaceae; genus Picea; species Picea mariana. The sequence continues at coordinate 208,528 of JASDQU010372408.1, forward strand.
CACTTTGGAAAAGTCTTAATCCAGGAGGATAGGAGTGTGGAGTGGGTAGAAACCCTTGAGCATCAAATTTACGAATTAACGTGAGTCATAGATTCATGGATCTATGTGAACACACCTCAACCGTGGGATATAAGAGTTATTGGGAGACAATTGGTGAGAACTTTGGACTTCGGAGCTTCAAGAGGTTTGGAAAATAGGTGAACCTAGGAACCCCTAGAGGCTTTTCATCCCAGATTGAAGTGGCACACTGACTTCACCTAAGGTGATGTGGATCCCTATTCTGTATGCCACATGTCACCCTGATTTGTGCTTCTCATAGACCCTAAATTCCATTAGAACATGACACTTGTCACCTCCTGACAAGGACATGTGTCACCCTTGGACTTTATCGCATGTCATCCCCCTAACACATGAATTCTTGGCAAAAAATTAGTGGAGTACCCAAGACTTCAGGAGTTTGGGACTTCAGAAAGACCGAGATGTTGGAATGTTGGGGCTAAATTAATTGAAGGGTCAGACCCACCTATCCCTTTCTCTACATATAATGTGCCACCACATGTAAGTGGGGACCCTTTGGGAGTCCGAGACTTTGGGACTCTACGACTTCGAGACTCTAGAGGTTTGGAGTGTAGTGTTGAGCATAATATGAAAGGCCCGAAGGCCAGATCTACATGGAAACAACTCAAGATTTCAGGTATTTGGGACTATGGAGGACATGCGTTCAGGAAAGAAAGGGGGCATCCAACATTGAACGTTGAATTCCCCACTAACCTGTGTGTTAGACAAGGATTAATCCCAATCATTGGATTGGTTGATGGATGGAACTTCCCTATGGGAGGTAGGAACCTAGAGATGGTGCGAATTAGATAGAGCCACATGGGCACCAAGTGGCCCTCAACCGATGAAGACCTGAAGAACTTCGAGAATCCATAACTTGTAAACCATAGGTCTATTTAGAGCCTGGTAGCAGTCGTTAGAACGCTACGGGTGAGTACAAGAGGATGCAGACCTTGAACAGAGGATTTGAGATGTTTAAGGAAAGCAAAATTTAGACTCCCCATTCCTCAAAAATGTGCTTAAGGGTGTTGTGTTGGTTTTGTCACATGGGTGAACAAAAACACAACACTTGCATGCTTAGTTAAGCTAGCTAAACAAGATAGAATTTTTTGAGTTGATTAGATTAACCAAATACACATGAAAAAAAAGAAATAAAACTAAAAATAGCTAACAAATAAATGTTAGAGAATATTGAATAACTAGAACCATGAAAAGCAAGAAATGACCAATATATAGCTACCAATGGATCAATATATTGATAGGGTAAACACCATAGAGAAAGGCAGGGACTTATGATTCCCCTCTTCCTCCTTGGGAGGGCTCTTAAGTTCCCTAATAGAGATCTCTTCTCTTCATACAATGGATAATGACAAATGGTGAATAAATACAATGCCAATTCCCTCAAGAGGTGAGTGGAATGGCCTATTGCAATGGTGCATGAATGATTCCAAGTGAAAAGAGGATTCTCAGAGAAGAATTCTTGTAGCATAACAATACCTTGAAGTTCTTATTTTTCTAGCACACCTATGGCACATATTTATAGCATCCATTCATGGCAAGATATAATTGCTTCATAGTGTGAACAACATGCCTTTTAGGGCACTTCCTAGCCCTTGACCAGCCTCCAAGCTATATTTTTCTCAGATATGAGTGTCATATCGTGTTGGGGGTTGGACTAGAAGTGGTTGAGAGGATGACAAGATCCATAAATGTATTGTTCATAGAAGTGCATAGGTTTTATCATAGACAGTCATGCATCTTGCACACAGTGCGTGCTGAGGCCTATGTTAGCCTGCACATTATGTGCACTATGTGCGTGCTTCCTTTGGTGAATTTGTGAACTTTGATTTTTGACCCAAGTATATAGTTTTTTTCCTTTTGATGTATTTAGGTCTTGTAGGTGGACTAATTGTTGTTGGAATTGATGTTTTTCTTCAACCATTGTGTGCAATGTTGCGGACGATTTTTTAGTGATAACAGATAACCCCTTATGTGTGAGGTTAGGAGCATACGTATAGCCAAAATACATCAATGTTTATTTTGTTGAGAGTGCCATTATAAGGAAGAGTGAAGAGAGGAACTGCAAGAGTGATTTCTAGGAGGGAGAGGGAAAATTGTGGGACCCAAACCTTTCTCGAGGGAGAAAAAACAAAATCTGTGTACAAACTGTTGGTCACTATAATTGCTTAATTAACTCAAACAATCAAGTGCTACATAAATTATCAACCCGGGGAAGTCTGTTTATTTCAAAGATAACCATGCACTATATATGCTCAATTCCAAAAGCAACTTAGAGTTGTAGTAAAGGAAACTATATTAATCACACTTGCCTTGAATGAACTGAAGTTCTGACTTGGATTACAGGAAAGCAACCTACCTATTGCAGATCTTTAAAGATTAATCTAAAGAATTCTGGATTACATTAAAATAAAAATTGCAACAGGAAAGAATAATTGTTCTGTAACCAGAGAACAGGACCCTTACTCTCAAGCAGAAACTTCAGTACCTTATTTCTGATTAACACACTTTCATGGAAACAGCAATGCGGAGAAAGTTAACTCTATCTAGCAGAGAACGGGGCCATCTAATTCCTTCCTTTCTAAGCAGGAACCTTAAGCCCCATTTCTGATTAGCACACTTGTGAAAAATAACTGAAATCTACAGAGAACAAGGTCTTCTGATCCCTTCCTTTCTGAGCAGGAACCCTTAACCCAGTCTCTGGCTAACACACTTGCAGAAATAATTGAAGTCTACAGAAAACAGGATCTGTTGATCCCTTCCTTTCTGAGCAGGAACCCTTAACCCAGTCTCCGGCTAACACACTTGCAGAAATAATTGAAATCTACAGAGAACAAGATCTGTTGATCCCTTCCTTTCTGAGCAGGAACCCTTAACCCAGTCTCTGTCTAACACACTTGCAAAAATAACTGAAATCTACAGAGAACAGGATCTGCTAATGCCTTCCTTTCTGAGCAGGAACCCTTAACCCAGTCTCTGGCTAACACACTTGCAAAAACAATTGAAATCTACAGAGAACAGGATCTTCTGATCCCTTCCTTTCTGAGCAGGAACCCTTAACCCAGTCTCTGGCTAACACACTTGCAGAAAATCATCACACAAGATTGCTGCTAAAAAGGATTATAAACTTTGTGAAAATAAACTAAAGTTCTTAACAAGACAGAGTTCAGTAGTGTTTCAGCAAAGCAGAATTCATTAAAAGTAGTGTTTCAGCAGAAAAAAGTTAATCAAAGCATAAACAGAGATTGTACTAACACACTCTAAAACTAACGGGTGAATCTTGTGAAGAAGGTGGGCCCTCCCTTCTCACAAGATTCCCCTGAGATGAAAAAGCTTAGAGAAGGATGCTCAAAACAGTTTTCAATTCATCTATCAATGTATCATATTACAATCTGGAATTGAAGTACATCCCTCTCTCTGAAGCTTTCTCAATACATAAAACTTGGATGCTTTGAATGGTGATTTCCTCTTATTTAAAGAGGGAACCCCTTCGATACAATTGATCAAAAATTACAATGTGTATATGAGTCCTATCCTTAGTCAGATCGACTTTCTAAACCAGAATAGGATGTCCTAGTCTCGCGCAACAGAATGCTATTGCAAGTACTGAATGAGATGTTGTTGTTACGGCTGGAGAAACAGTTTCATCTCGTTATTGCTGATGTTGTTTCAGCATCGCAAATCATGGGTTGTTTCAGACACGGGATTTGAGCTTTGTTGTAAGGTTGTTGTTGACCGCTGACTGTGTAACGGCTTCCTTTGTGTTTCGGCGTCGTCGGTCCTGGGCTGTGTAATGGTTTATTCAGTGTTTTAGCATCTACGAATCTGGACTGTGTAATAGCTCTATGTTTCAGCATCTGCGACTCTGGACTGTATAACAGCTCTGTGTTTCAGCATCTGCGACTGTGGACTATGTAACAGCTCTGTGTTTCAGCATCTGCGACTCTAGACTATATAATAGCTCTGTGTTTCAGCATCTGTGACCCTAGACTGTATAACAGTTATGTGTTTCAGCATCAGGCCTCAAAATGCTAATCTACAGTTTGAACTGTTTCAGTACGTATACATTTCTAATCAATGGTTAAGTACGAGAATGATGTAAAATATTATGCAAAACAGATTAAACGTATAGTAATGAGAAGGGGCGTTTGTATACCTTTGTAATGATCCGATAAAGTGATAGTATGAGTTTAAATGTGGGTGATCAAGAATGTAATAGTGGCAAAAAGTATAGGAAAAAAGGTACATTGTGTGGTCCTAACATCCCCCCCAACTCAAGGTGTTGCATTTCTTCAGGCAACGTCACTCTGAATCAGAGTCTGGATACCGACTCTGAGCATGTAAATTACTCAAGCAGTAGCTCTGGGAGGTATTGTCCATTGGCATTCTGAACCCTTGGACCTACTGTAATCTTTGCCATGCTGTTGTTTCTGTCTTCTTAGGCAGCTTATAATTGATTTGATACCTTTCTATTGGCAACCAGAGGATAGGAAAATAAAATCGGTACCCTATCTAGTTTTCAGCACAGTGTTGAATACACTGGATGTAGTTAGGTACCCTGGAAATTTCTACCTCAAGGTTGGTAGGATTAAAAGGATTGTGTTCTTGTCTCTTTTCAGTGGATTGCTGCCAAAACAGGTGATTTTCCTAGAGGGCAGGAATCTCTATGGATCTGATGATGTGATGACAGTCCTGGAGTACTGCTGATTGTAGCTGCTGAACATGTTCAGTCACTCCTGGTTTTTTTAAGAACTCATAATATTCTGTGACAAAGGTGGCTACCTTCTGAGGTTCTGATCTTATCCATAGGAGGCGATTATCTTCATTGTTCTTGGCATCCAAAAAGTCATCTCGCCAAATGATTTGATTGTGGAGAAAGGAGGTGAACGCTCGAATCTGAATGTCCCCAACAAGAGGATTGAGGTTCAGCTACCTGTTCTCAGGGATGGCTTTGTTGTGGAAATATGCCTCACAGAGGAGGTGCTGATATCTAGCAGATGCTTCTGTGAAAGTTTTGATAAAGTCTGTTGGGTGTAGTACTGCATAAGATTTGCCTTCTATAATTGATTTGATCTGAAACCATGTGAGTCGCTCCATAAGGAACAAGGAGTAGTTACAAGATGGATTTCTTGTGGCCAATAGCTTTTGTTTCAAATCAAATACCTAGGCCATTCTACCTTTTAACTCCTTGTTCTATTTCTTCAGGGCACGAGCTTCCTCATGTGTCTGCTCTAGAGCTTCACAATTTGAGAAAGTGTGATTTATCCAGTTTTGTCTGTGCACTTGCAGGCTTTTGGCCTATGTTTCAGCATATTCTTTCTTCCATTTTTGTATTGCTGCCTGCTCATCCCATAGCTAAGTCTGTGTTTCAGCGTTGCAAGTAGTGGGATGAGGTAAGGTCTGAGTAGACTGTTCTATAAAAGTGGAGAGATTGATCTGGATGGGGGGTGTGAACTCCTCCATGGGCATTGTCTGTACAGCTTTGTTGACAAAGGTAGGGGCTTCTTTTGTTGCAATGCAGGGCTCAGTCTTGAACTTGGGAGGACCTGTTGGTTCTTGTGTTTCAGCAAGTTCTTCCTTGACTACAAAAGGTGAAGGAATAGGGGTTGCTCCTATTACTGGGACTTGAGTTACCTTATAGCCCGCTTGATAGTAAATATCCCCACATTGGCAACACATATATTCTTTACACGTGCTCTCTGTAGTCTCTTCTGACAAGGTTTCTGTACGAGCCAAGGTGTAAAAATTTAGTTCGTTTTCATATGCTTCCTTTGCCCAGGCTAATTCTTCCTTATATGCTTCCAGTTCAAACTTTAAAAACTCGTTTTCCTGCAATACAGAGGCCATTGTTGGTTCTGGTTGTTGTGGAGCAACTGCAGGAATGGTAGCTGAAACTTGTGTTTCAGTTTCTTGATGTAAGGAAAGTAATTTTGCAGCGCCCTGGACCTCTGATTCCTGTATCTCCATTTCAATGTCAGCAGCTGGTTCTTGTGTTTCAGCCGTAGTTGGTTCTTGTGTGGCAGCTATGGCTAGTTCTTGTGTTTCAGCCACTGAATAGGTAGCTGGTTCTTGTGTTTCAGCTACTTTATTTGAGGAGAGTAGTGTTGCAGCACCCTGGACCTCTGATTCCTTTATCTTAATTTCAATGTCAGCAGCTGGTTCTTGTGTTTCAGCCGTAGCTGGTTCTTTTGTGGCAGCTATGGTTGGTTCTTGTGTTTCAGCCACTGAATAGGTAGTTGGTTCTTTTGTTTCAGCTACTTTATATGAGGAGAGTAGTGTTGCAGAACCCTGGACCTCTGATTCCTGTATCTCAATTTCAATATCAGCGGCTGGTTCTTCTGTTTCAACCACTGGATGGGTAGCTAGTTCTTGTGTTTCAGCAACATAATGGGTAGTTGGTTCTTGTGTTTCAACTACTTTATTTGAGACGGATGATGTCGCAACACCCTGGGCATCTGGTTCTTGTGTTTCAGTGCCCGTGGGTGGAATAGGCAAAGATCCCGGGGTTTGGGAGGTTGGGGGAGTATGGGGTATCCGTCGAATGGGTTGGGGGTGTAGGGTCGTGGCCATAATGGGTGGTCTTGTGGAGGCCCTTGTTCACTTTTTCCGTAAGAAGGGCGGAAAGAAGGGATTTATTTGTTTTCGTTTACATGGGGGTTTTTCCTCAATGATGGGGCAGGCGGAATTATTTGGCTTAGAGTCATCACTAAGAATATGAAGGGTGGGAGTGGATGATTCTGGTAAGGTATGAGGCGGGTTTGGTATGGTAGGGGGATTGATTGGACTGGTTGGTTCTGTGGGCGGGCTATTGGGTACTTCTGGAGGGTCTGGGGGATTTTGCGATTGCTGCTCCTGGAGGTTTTCAGAGGTTTCGGCAACTGCTTGGGGGTTCATGGGCAGATTATCTAGTGGAGGGTTTTGTTGAGAAAATCCCCTTTGGATGAGCAATTGGACAAGACGGTGATGGGTGAGTGAAAGGGTGGGATCTTTAGCCTTTCTACAATAATGTGCCATATTTTTCAAACATCCCAGCAAATAATAAGGAATATTGAACCGTCTATTATGCCTTAAATGAGATAACAGAAGAAAGTCGTGCTGATAAACTACCTGGTACCGGCCCTCGCAGGTTAGGTAATGCTTGATGAATCTTGCAACTTCGGGCCATGGGGGTGGCAATGAGCTAAGTTGGAATTTTTTTATCCTCATTCTTTATTATTTTCTGTGGGGACTGAGGATCAAGATTCCTCCTAAAATCCTTTCTAGGAAAATGATCCTTTTTTTATTTTTCTAATTCCATTTTTGAGATTTTATTTGAAAGTTCTCTAATTACCCTAGCCATCTCCTCTATTTTATCTCCCGAGGATTTCCCCGATCCTGAGGACCCACCTTGTTCTTTGAATTTTCTATTTTCTTTGTTCCTGGTTTCTATTTTTGCTTTTAATTTCCCTGATGCCATCATGTTTGATTCAATCTCTAGAGCATCATCTTGCATTTTGGTGAGATCTTCTGATCTTCTTTCTCTCAATAATAGAGCAAAATCAGGATCAAAGGCTCCAGCGAAAGTCACCTTTGCTGCGGGTTGGGAAGGTTTGACCTCGGCCGGGATTTTACTATACAACTTGTTAAACCTTTGCGTGAATTTGAGAACTGATTCTGAGTTTTTTTTTCTAAGGGCTCTGAATTCAGTTAGGTAATATAGGTGGTCTTTCCTCTCCCCCCATTGTCTGATAAAAGCATTTTCAAGTTCTTCGTAAGATCTTAGAGATCCTAGAGCTAAGGATCTAAACCAGGTTCTCACCTATCCTTCGAAAGTCTAAACGAGGAGTCTAGAATAGACATCTTCGTGTTCGATTCCAAGGATGTCGGTGAATTGGTCGAAGAAATTTGTGTGTTCTTGAGCGGTTAAATCTCCTTCCCACGTAAATTTCGGAAGGATTTTCATATAATTTTCAGGAAGGTCATGTAGGGGAACAGGGAGGACAAGGGGGTCATATCTAGCAGCTACCTTAGCGAAGATTCCAGGAAGCGGTGCTTGACCACCTGCTGGTCCTCCTGGTGCACTACCCCCAGCTCCTGCGCCTCCGTGTGTAGCCATTGATGAATTCGAGGCTAAAGTGTGAAATGTGTGAGGAGAAGGTTCAAAAGAGTTTGGGGTAAATACTTTAGGAAAGAAAAATGTATCATCTGAAAGGGGAAGTGAGACGGATCTTTCAAGAGTTTCCTTAGCATTCAAATGCAAAAAATCAGACTGACAAATAGTATGTATAGGTGAAATAATTTTTCTAAAGGATCTTCGTGATTTTAAAATCTTTTCTGAATCTGAGATCGGCGAGGTCTACTTGTCGTCCAGGTTCTTTCTATTGTTCTTTCTTCTAATAGCCAGTTTACTTATCGTGGAGTCACCAAGTGAAATATATAAGTAGCCTTAGAAAGTTTTTCTATCTTTGTTCACTATCAAAGAAAGAAAATGTCAATGTCGTTCTTCCCAGGGAAAAAGTTTCGTTTCTTCGTTCCTCGGCAATGGCACCAAAAAGATGTTGTTCCTGAGTTTATAATTTAAGGCTCTAAAGTATACCGTCAAGGCATCCGTAAAGATAAAGGTAATTAAAGCGTAAAAATCAAAAGGAAGGATAAATTAGAGTTGGTTTCTCAACTGCCTCTGTCTAGCTTCCCTTTGTTCTTGGATGTTGATATCTCTCTCAATTGTTGCCCATGAACATTCTAATTCTACCTGGTTACTCGATGTTTGCAGAATAGTATTAAAAAGGTTTAAAGCAATGCTAGTTTGATCCTGGAGACCAGGTTCTATGTTGGGCTATCTGTTATTTGGGACAGTCATGGAGAGTAAAAAATTATTTAATTTTGAAAGAATTTGATAAATTGTTGCTTCAGTTTTTAAGGGATAAAATAAGAAAAATAGTTTTGAAATTCAAAATAATAACAGTTGAGACCGTTTCCTGGACTTGAAACAATTTTGAGAATAGTAAAATAACAAAGAAATACTGCTAAAAAAATATGAAGCTTTAGTCACGAAAGAATCTCATATTGTAATAGGAAGTAAAGAGGAAAACGGGATTTCTAATGAAGTGTTAAATATTATCGTTCAAATGATCTACAGGTCTTAAAATTATTGATAGCAATTTCAGAGGAAAAGTTGTAAATAATTTGATAACCAAATCAATTCAAACTATAAAAGATGTATGAAATAAACATATAGTTGATCATTCATTAGAAAGACATTGAAAGAGAAACATAGGAATATATTGTAAACAGGGTTAAAGAACACATAGCTTCAAGTTGACAGAATTCAGAATCTCATCTGCATTATTTATATCACAATGGATGGAAAACTTTTAATACAATCGCCTCTCCTCAAAACAAAAAGCCTTTTTTTAGTCTTTTGAAATTCTATTTATACATGATCACCAAAAAAATTTCCCGTTGGTGATTAACCAACTTCATAAGACTAACGGTTACATGAATGTGCAATGTTGAACCGTCTACATTTATATTTTAACTATTTTTTTATTTCAATAATGAAAATATACCAAACAGTATTTCATGTTTGCGTTGATGAACTTCTTTCTTATGTCTTAAGACAGCGAATACATTTTCCCAAAAACTTCACCAAAACTCTGTGAGCTTCTGATATATATTTTGCCTCAAATATGAAGAACTTTTTTTGTAGTTCAGGCATATGATCTTCAATTATCTTACTTGTGAACTCAATAGTTTGCAACTTTAAGTTCAGCATCACTATCCATTTGTCGATTTCGGTGACATTGATTACCTTTATTTTTGGGATCTCCATTTGCATTTCCTCCATATCATCCTTGAATCTTAGTTGGTGCTTGACAATGTTAATTTCTCCTAATAACCCTGAACAGTTGTTTTTTCCAATGTTCAAAGAAGCTTTTTCCAAAAGATAGAAAATTCTTCGACAATCATCATTGACCTCTCTGGTTATTCTTTTGTTTTCTGCAAGGTCTGCCTCCCACACCTTGAGTGTTACATCTCCTTTAACCTGGTCTAAAACAGGGAGTTTTTGAATCTTTTCGACCTCCTCCTTTGATGAAAAGGCCATTGCTTTTTGGAAAGTCATCCTGGCTATTTTCACTTCTCTTTCTTTCAGGAGAATGTTCTCCAAAGATTTACTTCTTTCCTGAAAGTAATTCTGAATAAATTCCAGATTTAAAAACACTTCCTGTTGTTCCTCTTCTATCTTCATATGTATTCCTAATACCCTGTCCTGGAACATTTCAAGCCCTACCACTTGATTTGAAATGGAATCAATCTTATCTTGTAATTGTTTATTTGTTTCCTCTTGCTTTAGGACATGTGCCTGAGTGACCTGTATTTTCTGATTTGCTTCCTCTAAGCTTGCTTTTAGTCTTTGAATCTCTTGAATGTCATTCAATCTAGCTCATTCTAGATCCTTTTTTATTCCCCAACCAATATTATTTTCAGTCTCCTTTAATTTATCCTGTAGCTGAGCTATCATCTGTTATTTCTACTCCAACGTAGTTGTTAAACTACCCACAGAATATAAATTCGTCGATGTTAAGGCTCCCATTGTGCCTGCTATCTCTATAGCAAATTCTCCCTCTTTAAGATTTTGTCCATCTATAATGATTTTGTTCTTTTTAATCATCATATCTCCTCTTGGATGTATTTCCTGTTTTAGGATAGCCTTTCTCTTTTTACTAAAAAAATAATTGGAAGGAGGAATCCCATCTCTAGAAATAGGCTCAAGATCACTTACGTATAGAGTTCCCTCATGGGGGTTTCCATAAGTAGACTGCAATGGAGTCAAAGAAGTAATGGGACTTCCAAGTTATGTAGATACTGTTCCTCCTACTTTTTTTGGTAAACTCTCAGGGATTTCTAAGGGTGTTTCCAACTCCTTTCCTTTACCTATCTTTGATTTTTCTCTCTGAGGGACTCCTATTTCCTGTGAAGGCATTTCACTCTCCTTCATTTTTCCTTTTGTATTAGCTTTTTCTTGTACATCTGTTTCAAAACCTGGGGGAGGCCCTTCCTGCTCTAGAGGAGGAGTCGTGGATTCACCTTGCAAAATTTTTGGCAAACAACTTCACCTGTGACTTTGGAAAGATATAAAACCATTCTGCAAGTCGGGTGATAAGGCCTGTACCCTGTTTAGTACCTCTTCATAAGTTTTAACCTCCTTGAATATATCATCATAAAAAGATTGTTCATGTTCATAAGCTTTCAAATTACAGTGCATCAAATGTCTGCTTACTAATTGATAAGGGTCATGCTTTCTATGCTCAATATCTACCAGCTTTATCTCCTCTAATTCCTCGGCTTCCACTTTAGAATGGCCAAGGTTTACTAATGAAAATTTCCTGACATACACAGGGAAGATTGGCCAGGATTTCTTTTGAGCTACCTTTAGCTCTATCCCAATACCACCTTTTACTATTTGATATGCTACCTCCCTCAATACCAGTCTGTCCGGAAGGAATTTCGGAAGTGCGTGAGGGGCAATTGAGCAACCATAAACCCTAATGTAAGAGAATTTTTCTTCAACAAACCAGTCAACTATTGCTTTGATATTTTATGAGACTACCTCAGGAATACAAGGGGGCTCATAGCCATAAAACATTTTATGCATTGGAATTATTACGAAATGACAAATTTCGTAAAATGCATCCTTAGCATTTTCTTCCCAAAGTGCAGAATGATATTCATGAATGGGCTCGGGGCAAGTTATGTTCCAACTCCAATTCATTAAGGGAAATGGATTCACAAAGAAAATCGCATCCATGATGTACGCTGACATATAAAAGGCCACTGGTTAACCTTTAGATTTTGCAACTCTGTAATTTAAAACTTCTTGTGCTAGGTTATCAGACAGAATCTTACTCCAGTTGAAAGTGTATCCTTCTGAAGCTTCTTCCAAAAAGAGCACCCATTCTGCAGGAAAATGGCAAGGATCCTTTTTCCCAAAAAGTCTACACAGCATAATGGCAACATAGACCATGTATTCATTCAAAGATGTCGTGGCATAAACCCCATGGGTATCGGCCGTAAACTTTTATGGACATCCCCACCATTCTCTAATTAAATCGGGATAAAATCAATCTATCTCAGTACACTCTTTCCTTTGAAATTCAGCTAAAAACGCGGCATCAAAAGTGTACTTAGGATTTGGTGAGAGCTTATACATTACTTGTATATGTTCTGGCTTGAATGAGCCGACGACGACTCCTTGATCATTTAAAATGCTCCTCGTCGGAATATCAACCTTTTCCAAGGCCCATTTGATCATGTTGTTGTACACCATGAGCCGAGGGCGTGTCGTGATCTAATGAAGCTCTGATTCTACTATATCCCGTAAGTGATTTTTGAAGTTAGTGGGAGAATTCTTAATTTCGTATTCCAGTAATTCAGAGATTTGTGTCCAAGATTTAATTGAGTCGATAGCATGTGGTGCAGTGTCAGATATGATATCTCCTTCCTGTGTATCTTCACTCTTCTTTGGTGCTTTCTTTGGTGCCATGAATTTAAGTTAGATGGAAAACCTGTCACGAAGAAAGAGTGTATGAGCTCGATTGAATGCGTCTTACGCTTGATAATATGAAACATAATATGTTGCGAAACACAGACCTTCAAATTCTCTTTTAATTCATTTAACGATGAAGGGACTGACGCAACTGACAAGAATTCAATATATTTAATGCAGTAGATATTTAGTAAGATACGCATTAGTGTCACATATCACCAGTTTTCTTTATTCAAGTGGCCGCATTTTGGCGCTTTTGAATTCAAAATTCGAGACATTTCATTCAATCGGAAACCGAAACGTGAACAAAACCTAAAAAAATTATTGTCATTAATCATGCTTTCAAAACAAAGTTAATTTAGACTAATCACAGATTAAGAGTCAAGATTTTGCGTTTCAGGATTTCGGGGATCGAGTTGACAAGAGGTATATTATCGCTGCATCCTGATTTCTGAAATCGTGAAATTACAACAAGGTTAAATTAGGAATTAAATTCGTTTTAGCAAAATAATTGATCGGTATTAAGCGTTTCGGGATTTCGGGGATCGTGTTGACAGGAAGTATGTCATCGATGAATCCCGATTTCCGAAATTGCGAAATCATTAATTTAAGCCGTGAATTTTTGTTTTAGTGAATTAATTAATCAGGATTAAGGATTAACTTCCAAAACATAATTAATTTAGACTAACACAGATTTTGAGTCGGGATTTCGTGTTTCGGGATTTCGGGGATCGATTTGACAAGAGGTATATTATCATTGCATCCCGATTTCTGAAATAGTGATACGACTAATTTAATTTTAATAATTATTTACTTCAACTTTTCGGGAAATTGGGGATCGAGATTTCGCGATTCGATATGTATTAAAACTTATGTTCTTAATAAACCCCGAATCCCGAAAACCCCTTTTTTATTAGTCTGATTTTTGGCTTCTTATTATTGTTAAAATAAAGTCTGTCGAGATTTTAGTATCAGCCTTTTAGAAATGAACATGAGGGTTATGATTCTTGAAAAGTCGAAACCCAAAAAAGGAAGGCTTTAGTCTTGAGATAAAAAAAAAATTAAAATATGTTTTAACACATCCATAATTTTATTCATAGCCGCATTTCCCAAGAATTCAATTGCTATATTCGTCTAGTTAATAATTTCCAAATCATGATTTCCAATGGGGGCTCCTGAAATGTTGAGGGCATTGTGAAAATGTGTCCCTACAAATTGGTCAGTACCATCTGAAATCTCATATGTTTGCTATTGACATGTGTGGTTGTGACATTGTACTTGGTGTTGAATGGTTATGCACTCTCGGCCCTATCACCATGTATTTCCATAAATTAACCATGCAATTCCAGCAAGAGAACCAACAACACTATTTCCAAGGCATCACATCAGGGTCATCGGAGATCATCAGTTCCCACCGAATGGAAAATCTCCTCAAAAAAGGTCATTATGAAATTGTTTCCCAACTTCATTCCATTCAGGCAGTTGAGACACCCTCTGTCCATCCCCACCTCTAATCTATCCTCTCTCAACATTAAGGTGTGTTTCAAACCCCCTAGGGACTTCCCCCTTCTCGAGGTGTCCATGATCATTCGATTCCACTAGTTTTGGGTAGTCTTCCTCCAAATTTTCTCCCTTATCATCATCCCTTCTCTCAGAAGAATGAAATTGAGAAGATTGTTCAATAATTTCTAGAAGTCGATGTTATCCACCCCAGTACTGACCCCTATTCTTATCTAGTAGTCATGGTACTCAAGAAAGAATGTACTTGGTGCATGTGTCTTGATTTTCGTGCCTTCAACAAACTCACAATCAAAGAAAAATTTCTCATTCCTGTCATTGATGACCTTTTGTATGAATTAAGTGGTGCTCAGTACTTTACCAAACTTGATCTTTGCTCTGACTACCACTAGATTTGTATGAAAGAAGAAGACATTCACAAGACTGCATTCAAAACTCATGAGGGTCACTATGAGTTGTTGTTTATGCCATTCGACCTCTGTAATGATCCCTCCACTTTTCATAGTCTCATGAATCATGTCTTCTATCCTTCCCTCCCTCATTTTGTCTTGGTTTTCTTTGATGATACTCTCATATATAGAAAAACTTGGCAAACACATCTTACCCATGTGGATCAAGTTCTACAGCTACTATCTCAGCACAAACTTTTTCTTAAGCAGTCTAAATGTTCTTTTGGATCCTCTGAAGTTGAGTACCCGGTACATATTGTTGGCAAGGATGGTGTCAAGTTGGATCCGAAGAAAATTGAAGCTATATAGGATTGGTCGCACCCAAAAACTCTTAAAAGTATGTGTGTCTTCCTGGGTTTGATGAGCTATTATTGCAAGTTTGTTCAAAATTATGGAAAAATCGTAGCTCCCCTCACAACGCTCCTTAAAAAGAATGCTTCCAGATGGACTCCAACACTCTAACATTCCTTCCGAGCTTTGAAAGCAGTTATGTGCACTACTCATGTTTTGGCTCTCCCTGACTTCAACAAGATGTTTGTGCTAGAATGTCATGCCTCGGGGAAAGGCATTGGGGTTTTCCTCATGCAAGATATTCGACCTTTGGATTTCACCAGCAAACAATTGTCTGAGCACCATTTGGACCAATCCACCTATGAAAATTAAGTTTTGGTTATTCTGCATGCTGTGGATCTCTGGCATCCTTATCTCTTGGGGCACCGCTTCCAAATTAAAACTAATCATCAATGTCTCAAGTATTTTCTGGAACAACAAATTTCTTCCCCGGAGAAACAAAAATGAGTAACCAAGCTATTTGGATATGATTATGAGAACATCTAAAAAAAAGGAAAAGAAAATGAGGTGGTTGATGCCCTTTCCAAGAAATATGAAGAAGACAGGTCCATTTTTTCCCTCTCTTTCATTGTCGCGGATTGGCTTCAGGAGGTTTACTAGGAATGGTTGTAAGACCCCAAACTTTCCAGACTGATCCAAACATTTTATTATGATCCGCAAGCTTCTCTATGGTACTCATGGCATAATGACGAGCTTTGTTATAAAGGTTGTATGCATTTAAGAAAATAGTCAAACCTTAAATCCACCTTTTTCTCTGAGTTTCATGCTTCACCTACAACCGGTGTAGCATCCTCAACCACCGACTGGGCTATGCCACTTAAAATTTTGAACTCTGATACTAATTTAATTCATAAAAATAMTCTGCAAATGCACAGATTCATACAAAATAATAACAGAAATATGCATGCACCTTACACAGGAAAAACCCATGAAAATAATTGCATAAATATTAACACGACACATAAATTAACACACAATTGACACTTATCTTTGATAAAAATAACACCAACTGTGTGCAGACATTCCACGTTCCTCCTATCCTTAGACCACACTGCTCAAAAATCTCAGCAGTGATCACCCCCAATTTGGGACTTAAACTCCACCTAGGCAAGGGAATCTTAACCCAGGATAAAGTCTCTCAGAAACCATAAAGTGCAGACTCATGTGCCAACTCAAGCTAACATACTACAGTCTCTCATTCCCCACATGCATGTCCCACCCCAGAAAGTGTGCCCCTTCTCTGCTCAACAGTCCTTCGGCTGCCCCACTTCTCGTTCGGAGCTTCAGCAACAGGTCGTACAGGAAGTCTCATAGTCCTGTAGTTGCAGCTTGGCACCTTGGGAATTAATTCCTAGCAATTCTCTCACCTGGAGAGAATTCTCACAGGTCTGACAACCCACCTCTTCTGCTCCAAATATTCCTAGGTACAGGTACAGTAACCAGCATGGTACAGATGGTAGCTCAGTGAGTGAAGGAATGAAGATAGAATGATAGAAAAATGAACTATGTCCAAACTATATGTATGCATGTTCCCAACTTGACACGTGTCATGTTGGGAACTACCTTGGGCCCACTTGACCCCCACTTGTCTCCATCCTTAGAACTTAGGATAAAATAAATATCCATACTTTATACTTTAAGGAATATTAATATAATATTCCTTTGTGCTTAAGCCTCCCTAGCTTAAGCCCCTTTTCCTAAACTTTTATCCCCCTTTCCCTATCTAGTGAATTTTACCCCCCCATACTCTTTTGCATGGTTGGTTTGTAGAATTGATGTGTTTTCATTAATATTTATGTGTGATTACATATTACATTGATGGCTCACTGGTCATTTTAGCATCTGTATCTATAGCCTATTAAGCACACAGGCAATATGGCCTCAAAATACATATACACAAAGGCACTCTAGCCAAAAATGTCCTCGCTCACCAGCGTATGTGTTCATTTACATTGATATGTACAATTGGGGTTCGGCCTAGGGGTATTACATTCCCCTCCCCCTTATTTATGCATTGTCCCCAATGCAGTATATACACATATACCATCAAAACTTCAAAAGTCTTCAAAAATATGTGGGTATTCTGCCTGCATTAGATCATCATGCTCCCAAGTTGCATCCTTAGGACCGTACCAAGTCCATTGGACCTTTACTATCCCTGTGGCTCGATTTCGGAGCTGCATGATCTTTCAGTCCAATATGAAAATCAGTTTCACTTGAAAGTCATATTCTTGTTCCACCTGAATCGCATTCCAATCAATGACACGATTATCATCAAGTACATATTTTTTAAGAAATTATACATGAAATACATTATGAATGCACATTGATGTAGGTAAGGTAAGCATGTATGCTATAGGACCAATCATTTACAGGTTTTCAAAAGGCCCATAATAATGAGTTGTCATCTTTGAACGATTTCCCAACTTCAGGGAACTTATTTTGGCTTTTACTTTCAAGAATACATGGTCACCCACTTTAAATTCCTTGTGAGTTCTTCCCTTATCAATGTAAATTTTATCCATGTCCTGAAAAACCTTTAAATTATGTTTTATTCTCACCATCTGCTCTTCCATTTCCTTGAGTAATTTTGGCCCTACCACTGCTTTTTTTGTTGGGTTTTCCCGACTCATTAGTGTGTTGCACTCTTTGTCATAAAGTGTCTCAAATGGACTCATATTTAGAGATTTTTGATACCCATTGTTTAAGCAAACTCCACCAAATGCAATTAATCCTCCCATTTGGATGGTTTATCCATCACATACATCCTCAACATATCTTCAATCACTTGATTCACCCTCTTTGTTTTTCCATATGACTTTGGATGATAGGTTTTGCTAAATTTCATATTGTCCCAAATCCTTTGAATAATCCTTTCTAAAAAATTGATGTAAATTTTGGATCTTTGTCAGATACAATTGTCTTAGGAATACCATGCAGCCTAACAATTTCTCTCATATAAATATTAGCAATGTTGGCTACCTTGTGAGTGAGATTTACGGGAATAAAGTGGGAAGCTTTAGTAATCTTATCCACCACAACCATGATGGAATTATGTTTCTTGCTTGTTCTAGGGAGCTTAATGATGAAATCCATTGTTACAACTTCCAATTTCCACTCAGGAATGGGTAATGGATATAGCAGAATAGTTGGATGTATGTATTCAGCATTTAATTTTTGACATTCCAAACACTTGGAAATAAAATGAGCAACCTCTTTCTTCATACCTGGCCAATAATATTGGCTCTTGAAAGCTGCAATAGTTTTCTGGTAATCGAGGTACCCAGCATAAGGCACATTATGCATTTCTTTTAAATTGGATTTTTCAATTACTAAGAATTTGGCACATAAATTATGCCCATGTACATGAGAATTTCAGCCTTTTCCAACTTATATTCTTCACTTTTCTACTACAAATTACCTTGTTGAAATTTTTCCATTACCTCCATGTATTTCTGATCTAATTTTGCAACCTCTAAAATTTGGTCCTTCAAATATGATTGGTATATGTTAATGTTTGTAGCATACATCTCATGCACCCTCTTGTTGATTGCATTAGCCACCTTTTTCTCTTTACCTTTGATATGATTTATATCAAAGTCATATTCACTGAGGAATTCTAACCATCTGTTTTAGACCACTATGGTCTGTCTTCAATTCAATTTCTTTCCCCATGAGTTAGTGCCTCCACATCTTCAAGGCATGCACTATGGCTGCCAATTATAAATCATGAATAGCATAGTGTCAGTCATGTTCCTTTAATTTTCTTTATTCATAGCATACCACATGTCCATTCTGACTAAGAACTCCAACAAGTCCTTCTTTACATGCATCGGTGCATACAATGAAATATTCATTTGGATCAATAATCTTTAATATTGGAGCACTTATTAGTAAATGCTTCAAGTATTGGAAACTCTTTTCACAATACAATGTCCACTCAAACTTCACACCTTTATTTTGCAAGGAAGTGATTGGGTGTGCAATATTTGAGAATCCCTCAATGAATCTTTGTAGTAACCTGCAAGTCCCATGAATGATCTCACCTCAAATACATTCCTTGGTGTTGGCCACCCCTCAATGGTCTTTATCTTTTCTAGGTCCACTATTATTCCTTCCTGTGAAATGATATGTGCCAAATAATGAATTTGTTTATGGTAGAATGAGCACTTGTTGAATTTGTCATACAATTGATGCTCCCTCAATACCTTTAATACCATCCCCAAGTGTTGATCATGCTCTTCCTCAAACTTAGAATATATAAGAATGTCATCCAAGAAGATAGTGACAAACTTATCTAAGAAATCCCTGAAAATATCATTCATTAAACACATGAAGATAGCTAGTGAATTTGATAACCCAAATGACACCACTGTGAACTCATAATGACCATACCTTATTCTAAAGGCAGTCTTGTTGATGTCTTCTTCTTTAATTCTTACCTGATGATAGTGTGACCTAAGATCAATCTTGGAGAATATCTTAGCATATTTCATTTGATCAAAGAGGTCATCTATATTTGGAAAAGGATACTTGTTCTTCACAATTACCTTGTTCAACTATCTGAAGTCAATGCAAAGTCTCAATGTCCATCCTTTTTCTTCAAAAATAATATAGGGGCACCCCAGGGTGATACACTTGGGTGTAGATACCCTTTCTTCAAAATCTATTCAAGTTGCATTTTCAATTCCTTTAGTTCTGGTGTGCTTACTCTGTAAGGGGTCTTGGATACTGGGGCTTTTCCAGGCATCATATTAATGGAGAAATCAATATCTCTCTTGGGTGGAAATCTTGGTATTTCTTTAAATACATATTCAAACTTCTTTAGGACTGCATAGTCTTCAATACTTGGCACCTTATCTTTAGGTGTCTCTTACATATGTGTTGCAAATATTTGACACCCTTTCATGAAATTTTTCTTCAGCTGCAAGGTCGAAACTTTGTTGATGGTTACTACCCTGGGAATTCCTTGAACTTTCTTCAAGTTCCCTTCCTCATCCAAGCAAGTAAATGCTTTATTATAACAATCTAGGATAGCATGATGCTTTTCCAACCAATCCATACCAATGGGGAAATCATATGAGCCCAAAGGTATGATATTCAAATCTGCTATCGTGCCTAGTCCATCCATGTCCATTGGACATGCCTTAACCATCTCATTAATTTTCCTTTTAACTCCTGTAGCTAGTTGCACTAACCAAGGTTTTCCAAGCTTGCTTATTGGCAATTGAAATATTTCCACCATATTAGGATCTAGATAACTATGACTAGATCCTAAATCAATTAAAATAGCAATGGGTTGGTTGTTTATATTACCTTCCACTTCAATCATATGAGACTGAAAGTCATCTTGCTTGTTATCCAGAGCTGCATAGATCCTTGGTACATTTCTGCCCATGTCCTCCATCGTATCAACCTGTTGAATATTATGAAAAAACCTCACTTTTTCAGCTCTATGAAGACAATCCCGGTGTTTATGGATAAATCCGTGAGTGCGGACACAAACCGATCTCCCTAGATCCACCTGGATCTAGAACAAAGCAAAACAGAATAGGACACTTTCCTTAAGTTTTAAATATTGAATTTACTAAGAGGCAAGAATCATGGACATACCTTATGATCGCTTCCTATAGTCTTTGTTGCTCCCGCTTCGCTCTAGTGCTCTTGTGCAGTCAAGATCAAAACAACACAAACCAACCAAAGTGATAGCGATAGCATAAACTCAATATAAACCTATGTATGTGATCAAGGAATCATACAATAAAACATAACAAGTTTTATAGGAAAGAATCATATTACTGTATCATATTAAATGTGAAAGAGAGATTACAACCATGGCCTTGATGTCGTAAGGTCCCTTCCAACTGTCCTTCTTTCCCCACACACTTCTTGCTCCAAAGATTCTGAAACCATAGATCTGATAGCTACTCACAATCTATCTTGAAAAAGCAAATCTCAAAGCCACTCCAACCAAGCTAATAATTCCAAGCCAACCAAAAGCTAACTTTCTCCATGAGAACTCCTCTCCTTTTATAAGCTGAAGAAGATAAGGTGAGGAGGTTAGGATGATCCCACTAAATCATGAAAGCGAGTAAGATCCAAACCATTCGGATGCCACCT
>JASDQU010372408.1:241780-265918 GCA_032191745.1 Picea mariana
AAGGTGAGGGAACTATACCCTCATCTTAAGATAGACTGAAAATAGTCTTTTGGAGGTTCAAAAGCTTTCCAATGGGGAGGTGTGATCCAGGGGATCAAATTTTGCTCAAAATTCAAAGTGTTCGGAATCACTTCAAATCAAACAGAAATGCAGACCTCGTCGTTACGAACCCAACGCAGATCGTTTGGGTTCAAACGGACGTCGGGAGCGAGAGATATCGCGTTCTGTTCAAAATGACAAATAGGCAAAAAAAGGGATGCTGACTGTATAGTCCGTACAGTCCATATGGATGCTAACGTGGAAGGTTGTACGACACATGGCAGGGGTCGTATGACATGTGGCAGGTAGTTGTGTGGATAGTTTTCATATGACGTGGCTTGTTTGCAGTGAATGGGATAGTGACACATGGCCCAATCAATGGCCACCACGTGTCACCTATGTATTGGTTTAAAAGTTATTTTGTTGGCCGGATTCGACCCCGTGACCTCCGGGCAAGGGTAAAGCCTTGGGAAGGGCCACCCAACCAGCGCGCCCACATGTGTTACTTAACATATGTATGTATTTGATTGTATTTGAGTTTGAAAATATGTGAATTGGGGTGCGAACCAGGCCGGGGCTAAGCCCCGACCCACAGTTATATTTGTATTGCATATGACCATTGTAATGTGCGCGGTTATATATATATATGACCATTGTGGTATGCGTGCGGTTATATTTTTGACATGTGACCATTGTGGTATGCACGCGGTTATATGTTTGACATGTGACCATTGTGGTTGCGCGTGATTTAACCCCCGCAGTTATACATATGGTTTAAACCTTAACCCTATTTGTATTGCGCGCGGTCATGTGGTGGCCATGTGCCCACGGGCCTTAGTGGTTAAGGGCCAATGCGTAATCGTTCGACAGTTTGTACCGATTGTGTGGTTGCACCCGGTGTTGAGTTTTTCCACATAAATGTGCGTGGGGGCTAGGTTGAGCCAACAAGGGTGCATTTTGGCGATCCAAAGACAGCAAGCTTGAAGGGGAACTTCTAGGAAGCCTATCTTCTTCAATTTTTGGCCAAACGAGGTGCCGAAAAAGCCCAGCTAGGGGTTTTTGGACGTTCTAAAGCCATTGGAGATGTCTATTTGGCATTTTGAGCATTGTAAAGCACATATTTGAGCACTTTGAGAAAATAATACAAAAGATCCATTAGAAGCTGGACCAGGAGATGTAGCTCAAGAGAGGGGTGAACTCCTTTATCATTTGTTGTGTTATGTGTTTTTTGTTCACTGTTTATTGTTGCTATTTATATGCATCTTGAATGAATAATTTCTATAAAAGTGTGTTGCAAAGTTGATCCATTTGCATTTTAACACATAAAATAAATCTTGCAAATAATTTCAAGAATACAAGTCTTCTTCATTTTTAGATCAGACACTCAAACATTGAATTCATGTAAGAGGGTTGGTGTGTGAGATCACCTCGTAGAGTTACTTACTGCATGGGATGAGTACAAACAAGCATAGGAAAAGTGTGAGAGTCAAGAAATTTTTTCAAGAAAAGAGTGAGAGTCAATGTTGGGCCCTATACCTCTCAATATTGGACATTCATTTGCTACATGACCTTCTGTATAACAGCGCGTACACCACACTTGTGGTCGACCTACTTTAGGAAGGATCAACTCTTGAATTTTCTCAGTTAACAGAAAAATTTGGCCATGCAGTTGCGTAATATTATCATCTTGTGGAGGTATCATGATTATTAAGCTCCCTGGATAACCTTCCATAGCCTCGATCTTCATAGTTTGCTTCAATGCTTCTCCCAAAGTAATTTTTCTTTGTTGAGTTAAAGGGATATGGGTCAAAGGTAAAACTCCTTGAATAAACCATTATCTCTAATGATCCTCATGGATAGAGCTTGCTAATTTCCCTATCACATCCTAAAATCTATGGTTGTGTTCCCAAGTGGACTCACCATCTCTCTGATTTATCTTCCGCAACTTAGAGAGAGCTTGTTGCTCTAACTGTGGTAACTGAAATTATGCAATAAATATATGCTTCACTTGAGTGAGTGTGAAGTCTTACCCCTAAGACCCTGGATCAATTTCCTTCATGTACCATTTTATAGCCCAACCTCTTAGGGTATTTTGGAACTCAACTAAATTTTTTGCATTTAGAGTCCCTTGAGACCTCCAGATGGCTTCATAGAGAAACCAATGTTTCTCAACATCCTCATCCCCTTTACCCAAAAAATCATGGTATCGGGAGAGATTCTTCATTTTGATTCACCATAGAGGGATTTGGAGATCCTATTAAGATGAACCCCGAAGGTCTTGGTTGTGATATAACTGAAAAAATTTCCACACTTCCATTACTACCACTACTCAAACTTGTTGAACTCGAAGGGTTGGGAATAACAGAAATTATAGAAGGATTTATTGTAAAAATTACCATATTTGTATATGGTGATGGGGGAATGGGTGATTCATGGTTGGTTCCTTTTCCTATGGAAATAAATCCATTGATCTAGGGGTCTTGTTTGCTTGTAGTGTTGTGTTTACCTCCTTATTCAATCTAGCATCTTCTAGCGTTACAGGTTTTTATTCTCCCACAACTTCCTCTAAGGTCTTGGATGAGTATTCCTCTTAAGTGGTGACATCTACCCTTACTCTCTTATTCATCTTTTCTGAATTACCTTCCTCTTGTCTACTTCCTCTAGAGCCTTCACCTCCTTCACTAACCCTCTCTTTCAACCATCGACTAGGTAGTCTCCCTTGTCTCTACAAATTATACAACTCTTCTATCTCCCTTCTATGACTATTATCAAAGTCGATCTCCTTTCACGACTAATCAGATCTCTTCATTACCGTTTTCATATGTTTTTACCACCTCTTTAAATAATATCATCCCTCCTCTGAGCCCATTCATCCCTTGCACTTTTCTCTTGACAACCCCCCATATCTCAAGGAAAATATTCCTTTATCTAACTCATGAACCCTCTCATAAATCACCCTACCCCAAGCACAGGGGTTTATGCTACCATATCAACTAAAAGAGCAGGAAACATTCCTTCTTACACTAAAAAAACCTTGATCCACAGAGGGATTTCACACAACAATCTTCCTCTAGATCCTTATCTAAATACAGCTTTGGATTTATAAAAGGCTTGATGGATTTCCGCAGTGAACTTGATAATGTAACCCTCCAAAGTAGTCTGCACCCAGAAGTCCACAACACGAGATATTTGATGATCTAGTTGATGAAGAGCCACTAGACCTTCAATGGTCCAGTTTTATTTATTTTTGACCCAATATTTGTATTATGGGGCTTCTTGTAATCAATCTAACCATTGAAACAACTCTTCAAAGAACTTGATCCAAAATATCTTGTACTGGTCACTAGCAAGCTCTAAATAGAAAACAATGATTTTTACAACCCTAAAGATTTTGTGCCACAACTTGGCTTCATGTTGTAGGAGCGCATAACACCTTATTTCCCACCAATTCTCAACATCATACTTGTAGATATGATGAGGCATCCTCTAAAAGCTCACTTTAAATCTCATTCCCAGCAACGTAACCATTTGTTGGCACAAGATCAATACCAAGGTTCTCAGAAGTTACCAACAAAAGGCACCGTTGTAGTCTAGGTACATTGGCATATTCAACCTTCCGCAAGGGAAGGAGGTCTCGCCTAAAGTGTATACGAGACTTATGTGGTGAAGTGAGTTAAGGAGAACGCAACATCAGATCTAGCTTTTCACTTCTTAGATTCATATATCAACACCCAAATACATGCAGTGACAATGATCAAATACTAGATATACAAGAAGGAAGTAATTACGCAACATAAACATAGATCCATGCCAAAATAACAGATCAACAAGAAAAGAAATTTTTAGGGCCCAAAACATTCCATTATATTAGTAGCATCATCACTAGACTGTCATATAACACATATATTTCTCATACATCCTTTTGCGCAATAATATATAATCCCTCATACCCATTACAGAATCAAAACTTTAATGTGAAAGCATGATAATACCAGCAAGGACCATTACAATATGTCATCATGATTGTACTAACTTGATCCCATCCCAAAAAATTATAATAGTAGTGACAAAATCACTTTCTTTCTCTCTCATTCACTCATTAACCTTTTCCCATCACATTGTTTTCTTACTTATACTTTTCCTTTGATGCTTCTTAGATTCCTTATTCCACTATATTCTCGTCTTACCATTGGTGCTCGACACTTTTGGGATTTTTCCACTACATTTCCAATTGATACGCAACGCTTTTGATTGTTTCCATTGTTGTTATACTTTCATTTATCCCTTGGTTCTTTTAATTGTTTCCTCTTCTTTTGATATTCTGGTTGCCATGTGGTGTTTTTCCAAAATTTCGGCATTTCCAAAATGAAGGGCCCAATAGTCAACATGCATGGGAGAAAAGAAAATTTGAATGGAAAAAGAGGACAATTTTTACATGCTAATTTGGGGGCAGCAAGAGACGAGTTGAGTGTTGGGAAGAGAACCATCCATGTTGTGCTTGAAGGCATCCATTATTGGGTTGTGTTTATGCTGGAAATGTGGTGTGTGTACCTGTAAAAATGGGTTGTGTTCTTATGGATCATTTTTCTGGTTGAGGAAATAGCTCAAGAACCTTGTGAATCATATTGTGAGCACTCTTGGAACAGTTGAGAGTTCATAAAGTCCCTAGATTTGATATTCCTAGCCAATTGAGTGCAATACAGCCCTGGATGGAAGTGAGAAGGCTTGAGGGGCTAGGAGGCAGAGAAGAGGGATCCCATTCCCTGGGTTGTGCAGGTTGAGGGGAAGAGATCTAGTGGATATAAACTATTGTTGGAGTACAACCTGGGTTTTTGGCTATTGAATATGGAGAGTGGACAACCAAGAGGGTCAGACCTCTTTGTGGACTCATAGACTCAGCTCAGGGGTAGCTTGATGTTGATAATTAGAACAACAAGTCTATGATTGGGAGGAATGTCCCATGTACGTAAACAATTGGTTCTTCATAAAAAAATAATTTTATGTTGTGTTTTAGATGTTTATTTCCATTGTGTAATGTTTATATAAATGTTGTGTATTTGTTGTATTTCTTGAATAGTTGCATTCATATTTTTTATTTTGATTTTACTTGCATGTTTCTTGTTGTAAATATTATTTACGTGTATGTGAGAAAATTTCAAAATTTGTTGTGTTGGCTATGTTACAATTTGTATCGAAGATTTTAGTTCAACACCAAGCTTGTATAGGCCAAACACCAGTGCGAATTGTGGGTAAAATTCGTTGTGGTGAAGTTTGATCTGTGTCGAATTTCGGGAAATTGGTGAAACCAAAGTGAAATCCCCAAAATTTATGAACATATTAAAATCTAATTTTCCCATAGAACCATTGAATAGATCAATAGAATCACTCTGTAAGTTGCAGAATAAATTCGATCTAGAAGGTCAAATTTGGTTTTTTAATGATGACTTACGAGTTTGATGAATCAACAGCCCAAACCATTTAAACATTAAGAATCAATAGTCATGATTAATTTGTAGGTTTGGAGAAGTTCAGCAAAGTTTGGAGAGTTTGATAAATGAACAACTATGATCACTTAGATATTGTAGAGAAACGGTCCAAATCCAACACGGGTTTGGGAATAAATTTTTAAGTCTACTGGAGTCGACAAAATTCCATGAAATTTTTTGCAGTTCACTGATGAAAAGAAATCATCGATCATCTATGATCGAAGTTCGGAAAAAATTTAAAAGTGGGAGAAAGGTTCATTCATCCAAAGAATTCATCGATCGTTGACAGAGTGATCGAGGTTCAACAAAATTTTTATGGCGAATCCATTTTCAATGAAAAAGAAATCATCGATCGTTGATGCAAAAGGGATTGTTGATCGCTAATGAAGGGGAAAACAACGGGGTGATGTGGTCGAGTTAGGGCAGGATAGGTGGCTATCATCCATGTGTCATTCCATGTAAGCCAAGTTACCACATCAGCATCCACGTGTCATGCTAAATCAGCCAAGGTAAATGTCGATCGTCGATTGCCAATGGAGGTTTCGAAGTTCGGAAATTTTGGCAAAGATAGTTTATAGGAATGAAATGCCAATCATTGATAATTGATGATCAGATTTCGGCAAATTTGACGAAGTCTTGCAAGTCTGTTCATCAAAGAAAATTGCCAATCATTGATTGTTGATGGAGTTTCGAAGTTCGATGAGATTTGGTGATGTTAGGGAATGGGTGGTCCAGATCACATTCGATTTAGTGATCAATGGTTGAGATTATGCAAGCTTGGAAAAGTTTAGCATATTGATACCCAATATTATAGTTGGTTTTGAGGTCAACAACTCAGATTCATTCTAGTTTTGGTTTCGGGGTTCAATGAAATCCCATGAAGAAGTGCCTCGTGTAACTCATCGATGGAACTGAATCATCAATCCCTGATGATTAGAGTTCAATGAAATTCTATGAAGGTGGACCTTTTCATAATGCAAAAGAAATCATTGATAAGTGATGCAGAAGAGATTTTCGATCGTCGATGCAAAATATATTATCGATCCTCGATGCAAGAAATGATCCAATTGTTGATGGAGGGAAAGAAAGATGATGGAATTGATGAATCAAGGGATGATAGGTGGACATCAACAACCATGTGATATGACATGTCATCTAGGTTGTGACGTCAGAAAAAATAGACATCTTACCAAAAAAAAAAAGTCTAGAGCCAAAAACTTGTTTTGGCCATAACATGAGCACTTCAACTCACAATTGGATGAAATCTAGGCATGTTTTCACAGCGACGAGGGCTACAAGAATACCATTAAGGGCCACATGTTATTTTTGCTTAAATTTTCTGAAAAAATTTGAATTAATGGTTTTTAAAGATCTCGGTCGTGCTCAGCAATCGGGGCCCAAATGAAGGTAAAAATTTTATAAGGAGCACAAAAAGTAGGCATGGAAATACCCATTTAGGATCCTAGAAAAATTCGGAAGGATTTGGTGTGGGTATGCTCAAACAAGGAAAAATCCACTATTCTCATACATGTTTAGAGGATTTTTTTAAACTTCAGAAGAGAAAAAGGGATCCTGGATCACTAATCTAGAAAATATTATTTAGTCGACATTTGACCTATACATCAATCCATACAACCTTTTCTTAAGGGACAGTTTTCTAATTTTTCTTTGTTTAGGAGACCATCATTTTTGGCTAAAAATTCTACTGGAAACTATAAAAGCACAAAGTCATCAATTCCATATTTATACAGGATTTGACTAGAGCATCAAATTTGGAATCTGAAATTGATGTGTATTGAAAATTAGGAATACTATTAGAGCCCATTATAAAACAATTATTGGTTCCCACCAGATTTTCTTCTACAAGAGGAAAAATTTACCCCTTGTGATTTATTGTACTAGTAAAATAGATGCAAAAAGGGTGAAATTGTTGATTTTAGAGGGAAATAACTTTTGACTCAGAGATCAGAATAAAACATGAGTATATCCAGAGGAAAACATGATGGAAGGTATAGGTTCTCCTAGGAAGAATTTAGTTTTGTTATAAAGTTGCGGGAAAAAGGGAAATTGGAGTATGTGAACCATGAAATTGCTCAATGTGAAAGTTTTCCAAATAATGTTAATTTTGGAAAAGCATTTTCAAATGTTAGAGGTACATGCCAAAGGCGATTATTGGGTCAAGAAGAGTGTAGATACTTATTATTGTGCCTATGCATAGGTATATAGGCATATTTGGAAGTGCAACATACTAGTAATGTGTAACATCCTCATTTATAATCCATGTTTTAGCGATGTGTAATTAAGTACGATGTATGACCGTAGGCCCGAATATGTAAATTGTAAACATTGCATATGATCATAATAATAAAATAAATGTGATGTTGGTTGCAAGTGGACATGGAAAAAGTAATTGGGAGCTAAGTTTCCACAAGAGAGGGGAATGTCTAAGAATGTCTAAGATAGGGGTCCAAGGGGGAGGGATTATTCATGGGTACTAATTCCAACTTAATTTCCTTTTGAGTGTAAGAGAGCTCAATCATCAAACACATGTAAGAGGGGTTGGTGGAAAAATTTACATCCCATAGTTATGAGACCATGGGGGTTGAGTACAATCAATCTTGGGGAATGTGAGTCAACTCTCATGGGTAAAAGAGAAATTTGAGTGGCCATTGTGGGCAGTTTTTGCATGCAATTTTTGAAGCAGCAAGGGAGTGGCGATCTTTGGAGATTGAAAGCAGCCATAGTAGGTGTTTTGGGAAAATTGTTGGAGTTTTTGTTGCATGAATAAGCAATTCGTTAGGCCTATAGAGAGGGGGATTTAAGTGTGAGATATTTCGCTTGAGTAGTGGGTTCTTTTTTTTTATTTTTCTTGGGGCAGTTATCATCCATGGAGTCCCTAGCATTATAGATTCTTATCCAACCTTGTGTTGGATCCCTGGAGGGAAGAGGGAAGGCCTGAGGGACTATGTGCAGTGAAGGGGGATCCCAATTATTTGGGTTGCATAGGTTGAGGGGAAGAGAGTTGGAGGATTGCAATAGTTGTTAGAAATATAGTTGGCTATGGGAGTTGTTATCCCCTAGCCTAGGGATAACTAAGGAGATTATGTCTCGAGGTCCACAGGTTCTATACATAGAGTACCAAGAGCCATATTGACTTGATCCTAGCCCTGGAGGTCCCATCCTTCTTCTTCTTCAGTGCCTCCACCTTGTCAGCAGCAGCAGCATTCATCCCATCGGCATGGTCCTTCAGCAGCAGTGGGTCTTGCTCCAAAAGGTAATGAGTCTAGGTATCATGGTATGTGTCACTGTGATTCTCAAAACATTTGAATATGTGCATTTAATTATTTTTTCTAACGTGTGTTTGGACCTTATGCCTTTCCACTTGTCCACATCTAGGGGGAATGACAATATGCCCTAGTAAGTTGGTTCCCATAGGGTTTGAGATTCCACTGGGGGGTTCATGAAATTTCATCATCTGTTCCCACCATACTTACCACTTTTCATCTTTTCCCCTCTCATTCATCCTATACATTGGTCCAGGCATTGAGTTTTCCAAGCTAGCAAAGGGATGTAAATTACCTTGTGGGAAGAAGGGGCCAAAGGCCCAGAGGGTAAAAGTAGCTAAAAAAAGATAAAAGCCAAAATAACGAAACCTTCAGATGCTTCATCCAGGGATCCTCGAGAAAGAAATAAAAGGCTTCTCAACAAGAAACAAAGGGACCCACAAAATCAAGACCTAGTTGGAGGATGGGGGGTCTCATCACGAGCCAGCCTATTAGGTCCATGGGCATGTATCAGTATGATGGGCATGTAGCAGTATGACACTACCATTCAGTCGGTCACCACGCCAGGGTAGTGGCTCTTGGTGGCATATCCAAGATAAAGGTTGTTTCATCACGAGCCAACCTTCTCATTTCCGTGAAATGCTTGTGGGTAACATTGTCACCATTGGTCACCACGCCAGGGTAGTTTCCCCTAACTAGTCTCTTGAAAGAAAAATAAATAAGATAAAAAGATAAAAGGCATGAATGGGCTTGGAAAGATTTTCATCTATGACAATATGTAGCTCAACCTCTTCAAAGGCACCCACAGGTAAGCCATACATTCCCTTGTCATCACTGCATCCATTGCCTAGACATCCCTTACCACCTCATCCACTTACATGGCCTGGATTTGTATTCACCCGGAAACAATCCACATCCAATGAGAACTAGCCCAATAGGACATCCTAGCGTCCCCTCCAAACCTAGCATGTAGAATAGCATAACT
This sequence comes from Picea mariana, assembly GCA_032191745.1. Lineage (NCBI taxonomy): Eukaryota > Viridiplantae > Streptophyta > Pinopsida > Pinales > Pinaceae > Picea > Picea mariana. Next base: position 251,575 of record JASDQU010372408.1, read on the forward strand.
TCTTTGAGCACTTATTTCATGCACATGTTTAAATAACTTGATTATTAGATGTGATTGAAATTGCTATGATCCCTGTGACTTTTGAGCCCATGGAGGGCGTACTCGTTGTGTTGTATGGCCACACCCGATGGACAGGTACACATGAGGAGATGATTAGTTCAGACCTCCATAGGGATAAAATCCCACCAGATGGATGTTGAGACCCCAACAAGGGGTAGAGACAGATCATAGGTTTGCATCGGAGAGAGAGGAGGTTGTTCCACCAAAGACATCTCGGCAGGCTTGGACCTGGGGGGGTCTTTCCCTTCTCACTATGATGTAGGCTCTGGAAGTCCCATGACATCACCCATGTGACCCATGATGTCACCCAGTGTTTTGGACACTTTGGAGGCATTTGTGTGCTCAGTGGCATGTGTGGTATGATCCAGAGGCCCAAGGAGGCCTAACATTTTTCTCCTGGAGGCCAATGTTGCTCTAAGAAGTCCTAACGTCACCCTAAAAAGGAATGATTTCACCTTTTCTCATTGATTTAGGTTTTATTTGTGTCATTTAAGGTAAAAACGGGATATTACATGTAACTGGCCATGTCGGCCTTTTTGACCTAATTCTGGTCATTGAAACTGTATAAATAAGGGTTTTTTCCCTTGTATTTTTCATGATCTTTCACTCACACGTGGTGAGGTATGAAATTTTCACCCTATTTGGGATAACTTGACTGAAATTCAATGCGCACTTATTGGAGGAGGCTAATTTTGGACTATTTTGGCAATTTTCTTGGTGAAAGTGTTCAACTAGTGTTTATGCTTGATGATTCTCGATGAATGTGAGTAATATTTCTGCAATTTTTTTTCATTGAATGGTTATAGTTATGTTTATCTTTCATTTACATTAAGATTATGAAATTTCTTGCTTAAAACCCTTGGAAGATAAGCACATGTTATTGTCCTTGCTTTAAAAGCCTTCACCTACTAGATTTTTCCAAGAAGCTGATTTTCTTGAAGCTTTTGCTAAGGGCCTTTCCATTGCAAAACCATAGCACATTTTTTCTTAATATTAGTCGTCATTACTTCATCCTTGAGCTAAAGAAGGAGGAAAACTACTAGGGCCTAGGGTTACCTACACCCTAGTAGCTATTTCCCCCCTAGGGTTTGGTAGTTGAAGCCATGGGTTACCAACACTTCAACTATTAACCTCTCTTGTCTTTGGTTCTCTTACTATCATCTCTTCCTTCAACATTTTCAGCCACCTAATAGACTCCATTTTCCCTAAAGTCACTAATCTAAGACTTACCATTTAGTGATTGACCAAAACAACTATCAAAACCTATACCTTAAGCGTTCTACTAACCTATCCTGACATTAGAATAGCCTAACCTACTAAATTTTTTTCTGATGTTACTAAAGTAAGCTACAGCCATAATTTGCAGCACTAAAAGCATCTAAAAACAATTGAAAAACTTGATTAATGCATTTCCTTACTTGCTTCTAACAAATTCTAGTGTTTTGATGTTAATAAGTGATTATTCTTGGTCATTTTGAAGCCACTTTAAGGCATTTATTGTGAAGCTATTGTCTTATAAATATTGCTGCTAAAAATTTTTGTTTACTTCACCATTATATTAGCCGTTGCTTTTATTGACAAATTTTGTGGTTTTATGAAGTACTAACCGCAAGTTTTACTTTCAAAAGACATATTTTCTTGTTTCTTTTCTCTGGGTAGGTACATCTTGATATTTCAATACTTCATTGGTTAAAACCCTGAGACTTTCTGATTAGTGGTGACTTGTGAAAGGGAACCTTTTAATAGACATCTTAACCTTGCCTTCTCAAACCCCCAAGTCACCGGGGACGTCTCCCTTGGGCCATCAACCCTAAATATAAAGAGGCATCCTATTAAGGTGACAGTGATAGGATAGTCTCCAGTTACGCCAATTTTCTTTCCATTAACCTTTCCTTTGATCAAAGTACAAATTGCACGATAACATGTTGGCGTCGTTGTCGAGGAACACTAAGTCAATTCTCCTCAAAGACGACACTTTTTGGTAAGCCTTTCCTCAAAAGTATTTACTTTACAAAGCTTACCTGGCGACTCCACTGAGGGTGATCCCATCATCCCTTTGATAATTTCAAGAAAATTATATGGTGAATTCACAAATGATGACCCGTAGTGGATGTCAGTACACACTCTCTTCCATTGTTGTAATCCCTATTACCCCTAAAAATCCTATTACCACTGTAATTCCTCCTAAATGGTCTCACAAAGAACTCTTTGGACCCTTGGATTTAGATAACACCCAAGGAGGGTTACATGATCTCCCCAAAGAGGTTGATTCTTCGATACCTAAATTCTCGGGAGATGTAGGATCTTATGGCAACTCACACAGGGATAAGTTTTATGAGGGATATGAATTTCACCAATCGGGAGAATAACACCCTAACACCTTCATGAGGATTTTTGTAAGCTCACTCACTGAGAGTGCCAAACGCTATATTAATTGTCTCCCAAATGGAAGCATCAAAACCCATGAAGATATTGAACAAGATTTCAAGGACAGGTGGTGTAAAAAAGAAAGTATGGCCTCCTTTTACTCTCAATACCTCGAAGTTTGCAAACAAACGAAAGAGAATACATTAGGGAATTCAATGATAGGTTCAACACTCTCATTAGCAAAATTCAACATGATTTTCTCCCAAAGAATGTTGTTCTCCAACATTACCTTAACTCCTTTGAAGTAACTTTACAATTTACCCTCGAGGATCGATTACCTACAACCCTAGAAGAAGCTCGAGATGTTGCCTGCCAGATTGAAGAGAATCTTAAGTTCAGTGGTGCCATCCATCAGGTCAATGTTTTGAACAATGATGACATCTGGGAGATAAATAAGGAAAGCATGGGAGGAATAGAGCATGACCTCCTAGAGATTCTAGAGGTAGAAAACAATACTTTCCATAGGAAATGGAGCACAGGTTTCTCAAACATGAAAGATGACTTAAATTTTTCAAAATAACATGAACCCTCTGAGGATCTAAGTATCTCTGAAAGAATCACTCAGTTAGAAAGGTCACTATCACAAATCCAAAAGCCACTTTCTATGAGACCTCCTCAAACAATAAAATCTCATACTCCAAGAGAACAAATTTGTCCAAACACTTTGATCCTACAAAATGTTGCAAGACTAGAAAATGATCTTAATCTTTGGTCATGCAAGGACTCCTATTTTGAACGATATCACCCAAAGACTACTCATGAGAAACCTAATTTTGTAGATTCCATAATCACCTTGTTCACGCCAAGTCAAATCCAAGAAAATCAAGACATAAGGAAGCTTAGGATTGAATACTTTGGCCAAACAAATGAGAACTTAAGGGTAAATCTTGAAGAGCCCCAAGTGTATGCTATAAATCTACCCCAACATTTCCCAAAACTTAGAAATAATAGGACCAACCTGAGCACTAGTATGTATATTACAAAAGTTTAAAAGGATTTACGAAATGTTGAAAATACCTTCTTTGACAAATCAAATCCCATATGACTAGCTATCATTCGAAGAAACTTCCACGATATTGCAAACTGGTCATTTTGAGAAAAATGAGCAAACACCCTCTCTCACTTCCCTATTAATAGATGATCAGGGACATAGTGACTACAGCTCAGTATATCCATGCTTATTTCAAGGTTGGCCCACTCTTCCCTTAACAGAAGAAGACAATATTAGTGAGATAACATGGTCTAATGGAAAGGGTGACCAGAATATTCCTAGCAATCACGAGAACAATATTGCACTAGGTAATGATGAGGTGTTTCATTTGCACAAAACATACATAAGGGGCAGTGCTTTGGTAGGACCCCGCCCCATCTTTCTGGAGCTAGAAAGAGATACAAATTGGGGTGATTATCCCGGCGATGCCTCTGACATCTCTGAAGACTTGGATGGCTATTATTCTATGCAAGAAGATGACTATTTGATAAGGTTTAGAAGGAGAGGAGTTGGATTCGTCAAATGGGAAAGGGATGATATCGAAACTAGTGAAACACATGAGCCAAGCAAAGAAAGTCTTCATGTATTTTCCCCTGATGATTTGCCTTTTGCTTCAAAGGAAGACTTCGATCAAATACAATGGCCAAATAAGGAAGAATATCATCAACCCCTAGACAAATACAAGGACAAAGAAGTTAGGACTGTCAAATTAAAGAAATAAGAAGATGACATGTTGATCAAGCCATCCCAACAAGAAGTCTTCACAGTAGAAACCCACCCTCCTCCCTCAACAAAATACACCAGGGTTGTACAAGAAACATCCAGATTCAAGACCAAGGAATAAAAAGAGGGAGATACAGTATGGATGTGGTACACAAAGAAGAGAGAGCCTACCAAAATCAAGGGAAGTGCACAATTTTGACTTGGACCCTTCAGATTTGGAAGAAAGTCATTCAATGATGCATAATATGTGTCTACATTGGAAGGAAGAAGGTGTCCATTACCAATTAGCGGGCATATCCTCAAACCCCGTCAAGGGGCAGAGACTTGACTTCATAGGTAAGTACAGGTTAGTAGGTAGGAATTTGCATTCATTGTATATACCATCTGCATTTCATGTTAGAGTAGTTGTATTTCCATTTGTATATATGCTTGCTTTCATTTTTTGTACTATAAATGATCCGGGGGTAATATCACCACCCCAAATGATTACTAATAACCTTATGTTGAGATCAAGAAGGTCATAGGTTATGCTAGAGATGTTGAGGTTATCATGCTCTCTACGGTGAGCACATGTCCCCGAGTTGGAGCCATATGTTATCCCCTAGCCTAGGGATAACTAAGGAGATTATGTATCGAGGCCCACAGGAGCTAGACATGGAGTACTGAGAACCATATTGACTTGAGCCTGGCCCAGGAGGGCCCATCCTTCTTCTTCTTCAGTACCTCCACCTTGTTAGTAGCAGTAGCATCCATCCCATCGGCATGGTCCTTCACCAGTAGTGGGTCTTGCTCCATGAGGTAATGAGTCCGGGTATCATTGTATGTGTCACTCTGATTCTCAAAACATTTGAATATGTGCATTTAATTATTTTTTCTAAGGTGTGCTTGGACCTTATGCCTTTCCACTTGTCTACACCTGGGGGAATGACAGGATGCCCTTGTAAGCTGGTTCCCATAGGGTTTGAGTTTCCACTGGGGGGGTTCATGAAAGGTCATTTTTTGTTCCCACCATACTTACCACTTTTCATCTTTTTCCCTCTCATCCATCCCATACATTGGTCTGAGCATTGGGTTTTTCAAGCTAACAAAGGGTTGTACCTTACCTTGTGGGAAGAAGGGGCTAAAGGGCCAAAGGATAAAAGTAGTTAGAAATATATAAAATACAAAAGAATGAAACCTTCATATGCTTCACTCAAGGATCCTTGAGAAAGAAATAAAAGGATTCTTATCAAGAAACAGAGGGACCCATAAAAATATTAATATCAAGACCTAGTTGGAATATAGGGGGTCTCATCACGAGCCACCCTATTAGGTCCATGGGCATGTAGCGGTATGACACTACCATTCAGCTAGTCACCATGCCAGGGTAGTGGCTCTTTGTGGCATAGCCAAGAGAAAGGGGGTCTCATCATGAGCCAGCCTTCTCATTTCCATGAAATGCTTATGGGTAACATTTTCACAATTGGTCACCATGCCAGGGCAATGTCCCCTAACTAGTCTCTTGAAAGAAAAAGAAATAAGATAAAAATATAAAAGGCATGAATGGGCTTGGAAAATTTGCATCCATGACAAGGTTCATCTCACCCTCTTTAGAGGCACCCATAGGTAATTCATACATTCCCATGTCATCACTTCACCCATTATCCAGAAATACCTTACCACCTCATCCACTTACATGGCATGGATTTTTCTTCACTCAGAAACAATCTACATCCAATGAGAACTAGCCTAATAGGACATCCTAGCATCCCCTCCAAACCTGGCTTATAGAATAGCATAACGTCTTTGAGCACTTGTTTGGGAAAGGGGGTTGCATGCACATGTTTAAATAAATTGATTATTAGATGTGATTGGCATTGCTATGATCCCTGTGACTTATGAGCCCATGGAGGGCATACTTGTTGTGTTGCAGGGCCATACCTAACAGAGAGGTACACATGGGGAGATGATTAGTTCAAACCTCCATAGGGCTAAAATCCCACCAGATGGATGATGAGACCCCAACTAGGGGAAAAGACAAATCAGAGGTTTTCATTGGAGAGAGAGGAAGACGTTCCACCATAGACATCCCATCAGGCCTATACCCAGGGGGGTCTTTCCCTTCTCACTATGATGTAGGCCTTGGAAGGACCATGATGTCACCCAGCATTTTGGACACTTTGGAGACAGTTGTGTGCCCAATGGCACGTGTGGTATCATCCAGAGGCCCAAGGAGGCCTAACATTTTTCTCCTAGAGGCCAAGGTTTCCCTAAGAAGGCCCAACGTCACCCTAAAAGGGCCTGATGTCCCCTGTTCTACTTGATTTAGGGTTTATTTATGTCATTTAATGTAAAAACTAGATATTACATGTAACTGGCCATGTCGGCCTTTTTGACCTAATTCTGGTCATTGAAACTGTATAAATAAGGGGTTTTGCCCTTGTATTTTTCATTATCTTTCAATCACACTTGGTGAGGTCTGAAATTTGCACCCTATTTTGGGTAAATTGACTAAATTTTAGTGCGCACTTGTTGGAGGAGGTTAATTTTGGACTATTTTGGCAATTTTCTTGGTGGAAGTGTTCAACTAGGGTTTATGCTTGATGATTCTTGATGAATGTGAGTAATATTTCTGCAATTCTTCTTCATTGAATGGTTATAGTTATGTTTATCTTGCATTTACATTAATATTATGAAATTTCTTGGTTAAAACCCTAAGAAGATAAGCACATGTTATTGTCCTTGCTTTAAAAGCCTTCACCTACTAGACTTTGCCAAGAAGATGATTTTCTTGAAGCTTTAGCTAAGGGCCTTGCCATTGCAACACCCTAGCACATTATTGCTTCATCTTACCTGGAATTACTTCAGTCTTGAGCTAAAGAAGAAGGAAAACTATTAGGGCCTAGGGTTACCTACACCCTAGTAGCTAGTTTCCCCCTAGGATTTGGTAGTTGAAGCCTTGGGTTACCAACACTTCAACTATTAACCTCTCTTGTCTTTGGTTCTCTTACTATCATCTCTTTCTTCAACATTTTCAGCCACCTAATAGACTCCATTTTCCCTAAAGGCACTAATCTAAGACTTACCATGGAGTGATTGTCCAAAAAAACTATCAAAACCTATACATTAATCTTTCTATTAACCTCACCTAACATTACAATAGCCTAATCTACTAATTTTTTTGTTGTTGTTACTAAAGTAATCTATATCCATCTTTTGTAGCACTAAAATCATCTAAAAGAAATTGAAAAAGTTGATTAATGCATTGCCTTACTTGCTTCTGACAAATGCTAGTGTTTTGATGTCAATAAGTGATTATTCTTGGTCATTTTGAAGCCACTTTAAGGCATTTATTATGAAGCTATTGTCTTATAAATATTGTTGCTACAAATTTCTGTTTACTTCACCATTATATCAGCGATTTATTTTATTGACAAAGTTTGTGGTTTTATGAAGTACTAACAGCAAGTTGTACTTGCAAAAGAAATATTTTCTTGTTGCTTTGTTCCGGGCAGGTACATCTTGATATTTCATTACTTCATTGGTTAAAACCCCGGGACTTTCTAATCAGTGGTGACTTGTGAGAGGGGAAATTTTAATAGACATCTTAACCTTGCCCTGTCAAACCCCCAGGTCACCGGGGATGTCTCCCTTGGGCCATCAACCCTAAATAGAAAGAGGCATCCTATTGGGGTGACAATGATAGGAAAGTCTCCAGTTACGCCAATTTTCTTTCCATTAACCTTTCCTTTGATCAAAGTACAAATTGTGTGATAACATGAGTGAATTGAGTCATGAGAGAGACATGTGCTTTTGTGGAATCGTATCCCTATCTTGAGGGTGATTTGTTGCTAAGATTTGGAGTAGAAAATATACAGCTGGGAGGAATGACTATCCCCTGTAATCAGTTTCTGATAAGTGATTTTTGTCTCTATTATCATTTTATTTCATGGGTTTTATTGTTGTGTATGAACTTTGAGTCTTTAACAAAATATATGGTTTTCTGAGAATGATAAATTAGTTGCATTCATGTTGTTAATTATTTCTTCTAGAAGCATATGTTTTTTATTTGTTGTTAGAGTGCATTTAGTTCATGGTATCAAAAAAATATTTATGGGTTATGTAGTGGGGTCACTACATAATGGAAAAAGGGGCTAAAATTTAATAACATGGTATTGTGATGAGTAGGGGAACACTCAAGTAGAGAGTGTTGTGTCAAGTGCATAGTTATAGAGCAGATATGAACATGAACATGAAGCCCATATACATGAGGAATAAAACAGATCGCAAAAGTGGTTTTCAAATGTGAAGGCTAAGTGAGAAAGGATGTCTACACTTCACGATAATGCCGATATAGTGGTGTGGAAGCACACATAGAGGTGTAGAGCATATTAGAAAAATAAAGAAATTTGTTTGAATCTAGGGAGCTAGAAATTATGTTAAAGCAAATTGGAGTAGTATATCCAATTTGGCTATTAGAATGCTCAGTGGAAGCATGGTATAATATCAGATCATTTAGTGGATGAAATAGTGAAGATCCTTTCACTCTAAAGGGTGTCAATGGAAACATAAAGTTGTACATCACGTGAAGATCTCTTCTAGAATGATTGAGAATACATGAAGCTGGTATAGTGATAAAGAGGAACATAATGCATATAGGATAACCATTATAAATGGTAAGTATAATTCATACTTCAAAGAGAAGAATTCCATAAATTGAAGTGGATTCCAAAGTTGGACAAGGTTCATGAACAATTTGTGATAATAGAAAAAGGTACCATAATGTGGATGCCAAGCTATTAGAAAAGATGACATAAATGAAACATTTTAGTATGTTAAAAATGTCAATCAATGAGGTTGATAAAGGGATCATAAAGAGAAAATCCAAATTAGTATTCAGCTACTACATAGTTTGAATGGCTTGCAAAGGTAAATCAACAGATATACTCACATGAAACATGAAGCCAACATGTGAAGAATGCCATTAATGGGAACAGAAAGGAAAGGTAAGAATTCATAGCCATGAAGGTAGAAATGTAATTATGGATGAAGAGATTGCCACAAAAGAAAAGAAAGGAACTCAGAGATGATGATGGGATGGGTGAGTCATCTCTGAGAGCAGCATAGGAATGCCTGAAAAATAATTCCTAACCAACAATTAGCCACTTTTGTCTAAAATCAATTAGAGTAAGAAGGTCACTTACGTTATCACATTGTGCAATGGAAGTAGGGTATACATACAAAGAATTCAAGGGACGAGATAACAAAGGTTACTCATTGAAAGTGCCAATGGAGAAACACAACATCTCAATGAAGTGAAAAAAAATTGTTCAAAATTTGGGAAAGCCAATGGACAGCCAGAGATAGTGGCAATGGATGTCATAATGTTGATGGTTAAACTTGGAAAATACTATGGTGCTAGAAGATGGAATGATAAGAATTACATCACTCTAATGTGTTTGAAGGTTCCAACGAGGTAAGGTTGGAACACGATTTTCCTAATTGGTTGGTTGTTGGAATTGGGTTTGTTATAATTGGTTTCAAAGGTAGTGGCCAATAGAGCATATTGGCTAGAAATGTAGAATGGCCAAGTGGACTTGGCTGGAAAAGGTTTAGATTGTTGAATAAAATATTTCCAATGATGTCAAAGGTTAATAAGTTATCAATTATAAATATCACTTTAATAAATACAAAAGTGGAAAAGTTAAGAGGAAGCGGAATTTACTTAAAAATGGGGTAAAAATGAAAGTGGATTAATAACAAAAGTTGAAAATTTAGGTGGAAGTGGATTTTACGTAAAAGAGGAGTAAACATGAAAGTGGATTAGAGAAAAAGGAAAAAGTGAAAGTGGAGTTTGCGTAAAAGTAAAGTAAACATGAAAATGGATTAAAAAGGGTAAAAGTGAAAGTGCACATGGTATGTGCACATGGATTTACAAACCATGGTGATATTTTACCCATGGTATGGTAAAAGGTGAATTAAAAATAAAGAAAGGGAGAAAATTAATTATTATTTAATAAAATTCGTGACTTTTCAAAAGAACATGACTTTTCAAGTAAAGCTTATGTAAAAGTATAAATAAAGAAGAGGGTTATGAGAAAAAATGTGTGTGGGTGAAAATGTAATATTCTTATGCACACCATTTGAAATGTGACGATTGAACATCATTCAAGGATAAACAATTAAATATTGGAAAAGATCAGTTCTGGCATTCTAGAAAATAAATTTGGAAAAATAAAAAGGAGTGAGGGCATATTTGGGGCAGAAGAAGAAAAATAAGCAAGAAGATCTAGTGAAGGCAGAACGAAAGAAGAAGTAGCGAACATAGTGAAGAAGAAGTGAAATTGGAAGATCAAAAGCAAAAGAAGCAAGCAATGTAGATCTAAGGTAGAAGTAGAAGAAAAATAAAGATCATCTGCAGAATGCAAAGAGAAAGAAGAAGTAGCAAGCACAAAGCAGATCTGGCGAAGGAAGAAGTAAAGAGCACATATAATATTTTGTGAAGACAAAAGCAGCAAAGGAGTTTGGTATCATAAGCCTAAAAGTTCAATTAGAAGAGGCAAGAAGGATATAAGAAGTGGTGAGAATACAGTAAAAGAAAAAGGAAGAAAATTATGAAGAGCTAGAATCTGAGATTGTTTCCTTGAGAAAGGATTTGGAAAAATCAATTGCTCAATTGAATAGAAGCTTGAAGTTTGAAAAGAGTACTGAAATATTAGATTATATCATCAATTGTCAAAGGTCTCCCTTCATTAAGACTGGTCTTGGATATGATGCTATTATTTCCTCCCTACCTACACCTAGCCTTGTTACAACCAAGGAAGTTCTATTTGTTGCAAGAGGAGTTCAAATTGGTTTTCTAGAAGAACAACCTACAGTTGATTGTGTTGAACAGATTGATGAGTTGCATGCTCCTCACATGCCAACATTTGAGCATGTTATTACAAATGGCATTTTTGTTGATATGTCAGGTTGTTCTACTTTTGTAAGTGAGCCTAACCATGAGCCTACTTCCTCTTATCAACCAACACAAAAATTTGTGCATCATCATCATCCTCACCATAAAAATAGAAGGAATAGAAATCATTCTTTTATATCTTTGCAGAAGAGAAGTGAAAATCAAAATTATGGACCAATGACGACTACCAATATAGATTGGGTTTGGATTGATGGATGGTCATGGAATCATTTGAATAGGTGTTTGAGGACTTCATATCATTGTGTATCATCAGTTATACAGTCTTGCAATGCTTCTCTTATTTATTGATGATTTCCTTGAAAGTGGTCGACTGAGGATTGACCTGACATGATAGTCAATTGGAGTTTCGACTGGGTTTTCCATCAACTGGAAGTTTTGACAAGAACTGATGTTGCTACTTATTGATCCCTTAGAGCGGGAATACTTGAATTTGTCGATATGCGAACCCAACTGATGTTTTCTTGATGACTCAACTATTTCTTGATGACTCAACTATTTCTTGTTGAATAAACTTGGATTTGTTGAGACCAGTCCAACCATGTTCGACTATTGTTAGATATGTATTATTGCTTATGTTGGATATAAAGAATGTGTGGATTGACAGAGACTGATTATCTTTCATTGTTGGTGACACTGTTCAGACTTCTTTGGGAGTGTTTTTATATCATGTTTGAGTATTTTTTACCATTGAGGTAGGTCGTGTTGATGAAAAAAAAGTGCAAGTAGAGGATGTTATATTATGGGCATCATGCATATAATTTCCATTCAGTATTTTGGACATTCTTTATTCATACCTTGAAGGATTTTTTGACAGCTAGGAATGAAATTTGAAGATAGCTCTACACATTTGTCTAAGGAAACCTCAGAAGCCTTTATGAGCGGTGTATAGAACTTTGGAATTTGACATGGTCTGAGGTGTCTATTGTGAAAAGTAAAAGACAAGTACACATATGTATTCTATACATTGTGATCAACATTGACCATGTCCAGGAAAGTGTTTTTGAAGGACAACTAGATGGTGGTTTGATGACATTCAAGAACTACCAAACCGGAAACATACATGTGACAGTGGAATATCCCCTAGAATCTATAAAGGCACATAGCAACTTGAAGATTCAAAACACATGGATATGTGATAAGTTGTAGATAGACATTTTTTGAACAGTAGCAGACCATTCATTCTTGAGCATTAGATTGTGAGAAAATGTTGAAAGCATCCAATCCATCAGTTGTGAATAACTAATAATATTGTGATAGTGAAACATATAGCAAGTCTTTGGCATATTTTTAATAATAAAAAAAGGACCAGTTCAGGAGAGTGATGGAAAAAAAAGAGACGAACCAACAATTACAACAAAACAAGATAGTACATTCACAGGGGAGCTACTTCAGAAAAATACAAGAGAAAGCATAGTCTAAGGGGGAGAAGCACAACAAAAGGAACTATGCAGAAAAGAAAAAGCATATTCCTATAAAGTACCATTTCCTAAGAGAACAAGTAGTATAACTAAGTGTCAAGATGGAATACATTGCCATTGAGAAACAAGTTGTGGATAATTTTTACCAAAAAACCTTCCCAGAGAAACATTTACAGAAGATGGGAGTGATATCCCTCTCATCTCATCAGTAAAGAAGCACAACTTAAGGGGAGCATACATTTTCCATTGATGTCAAAGGGGGAGAATTACAGATAGGGGGGAAGTTTTAGACAAGGGGAGGAGAATTACAGAAAGGGGGAGAGTTGCAGACAAGTGATAACTCTTTCTATTTCTAGAGGATTATGTGTTTTTGAGTACAAGGTTTCCATCAATGACAAAGGAGGAGATTGTTGAATAAAATATTTTCATTGATTTCAAAGGTTAATAAGTGATCAAATATAAATGTGAATTTAATAAATATAAAAGTGTAAAAGTTAAGAGGAAATGGAGTTTACATAAAAATGGAGTAAAAATGAAAGAAGATTAAATATAAATATGGCTTTAATAAATAACAAAAGTTGAAAAGTTAGGTGGAAGTGGAGTTTACGTAAAAGAGGAGTAAACATGAAAGTGGATTAGAGAAAAAGGTAAAAGTGAAAGTGGAGTTTACATAAAAGTGAAATAAACATGAAAATGGATTAAAAAGGGTAAAAGTGAAAGTGCACATGAATTTACAAAGCATGGTGGTATTTTACTCATGGTATGGTAAAAAGTAAATTAAAAATAAAGAAAGGGGGGGAATTAATTATTGTTTACTAAAAGTCGTGACTTTTCAAAAGAACATGACTTTTCAAGTAAAGCTTATGGAAAAGTATAAATAAAGAAGAGGGTTATGAGAAAAAAATGTGTGTGGGGGTGAAAATGTAATACTCTTATGCATATCATTCAATGTGTGACGATTGAACATCATTCAAGGAGCAACAATTAAATATTTGGAAAGATCGGATCTGGCATTCTAGAAAATAGATCTGGAAAAATAAAAAGGAGTAAGGGAAGATCTAAGGAAAAAGAATAAGAAGCAAGAAGATCTGGTGAAGGTAGAGTGAAAGCAGAATTAGTGAACACAGTGCAGAAGAAGCGAAAACAGAAGAAAGTGAAATTTGAAGAGAAAAAGAAAAAGAACAATCACTATGCAGATATGAGGTAGAAGTAGAAGAAAAATCAAGATCATCTGGTGAAGGCAAAGTGAAAGCAAAAGTAGAAAGTACAGAACATATTTAGTGAAGGAAGAAGTAAAGAGCGCAAAGAATAATTTGTGAAGACATAAGAAGCAAAGGAGATCAGTGTCTTCTGTAGGTTGGTGCCTACAAACAACAAAGGGGATCATTGTCTCTTGTAGGTTGATGCCTACAAATAGCAAAGGGTATTTGTGTCTCTTGTAGTTCGGTGCCTACAAACATCAGAGTGGATCGATGTCTCTTGTAGGTCGGTGCCTACAAACATCAGAGTGGATCGATGTCTCTTGTAGGTCGGTGCCTAAAAACATCAGAGGGGATCAGTGTCTCCCATAGGTCAGTGCCTACGAACAACAGTGGGGATTGGTGTCTCCAGTAGGTTGGTGCCTACAAACATTTGTAATCATAGATCGGTGCCTAAAAATTAATAAAAAGAAGTTTTTTTGGTTTTCTCCATAAAGGGTTTCCATGTTAAATATTGTGTCTTTTGGTTGTTATACTAACGTGATAGATTCATTATGCTTTATGAATT
>JASDQU010372408.1:265938-277959 GCA_032191745.1 Picea mariana
TCTTAGCATAATTGTGTGGACAACATAGATCAATGAATAATAGTGCACAAATGAGAAGAATGACAGAGCACAAGGCTGCAAGGATCTAGAAGAATTCAAGGACAGCTACATGGAGCACAATAAGAAGAAAACATAGATACATCGGTGTGCATAATAGAAGTGATGCATGAGGCATACAATGAAGCTAGAATGCGTATGCATGAGTAGGCATGATAAGCTTAAATTCTTGGTGCATATTGACATGCATTAGTGCATATGGACATGATTGGGAATACATAATGCATGCTTATAGACTAAGAATAATCTATTATTATATATACGATAATGATGTTGTGATAATTGAGTATGATTAATGATTGATTATGTATCCAGGAAAAGTGTTTACAGCATATTTGAATATGTTGATGGTGTTGGTGTTGTTGTTGTTGTTGTTGCATATGAAATCCATACATACAAAGACAAAGGAGGATGGTAGGAATGTTGGTCAAGAGGTTGGTGAAGGGAGCCATCATGCTTCTATAAAATATCATTTGATCAGGTGGCATCAAGTAATGTAATAACAACCATGCAGGTATGCATTTGGGTTGTTTATGATGCATAAATGTTGAAGGGAATTGAGGTAAGAGTTCCCTCAATTAAAATTCAATATTTAAATTGATTTAAGGGATGAGGGCCTTGAGTATACAAATGTTGTTTAATGTTCATTTATCATAAATTTAATTTCATGTCATGTTATGTTGGTTATGAAATCATAACCAAGTCAAGTTAGGAGACATATTACTGCTATAACAATGAATGACAATAGATATATCCTTGTGTGAGGCCATGTTATGGTTGGATATGGAAGATCTATTGTGCCATATGTTGTGGATAAATATCTCCTACATATAAGCAAGACCTCCCTTGAATATGCCCTTGATCTAAGATAGACAGTGGGGCTATATTCCTAAATAGTTTTCCGTGAATCTAAACATATGTATTTACTTTTAACCAAGAAGGGTGATAAACATACATTTTTGAACAATGGTTGTTCTCGCATGTCCTAGCTAATGTAGCTCTCAATATCCAACTCCAGCTCCTGCGATCTGCTTCCTACACACAAGGAGACAAACAACTATCGATCTATTATTCTTCTAGCGTTGGGGAAAACACAAATTTGATTTGTATCTAATCCAATCTATTCAAGGTGAGATTGGATCTATCTTCTACAATTGAAAGCACCAATATGGACTGGGGAAAACCATATCTCTATATATAAATGAGTAGAGAAGTAAATCAAAACCCTTTTACCTTGAATGAATGATGCATTCCTCCTTAAGATCCTTGTACTTTCTCCTCCTCAACCCTTACTCAAGTAAATACAAAATTGATTTGAAATCTTATCTAAATGAAGAAGCTCCTATGAACAATCTTGTAGCATGTACATGTAAATGATTCTTCCTCCTTTTACCCATGGAAACTCCTTCCTTTTATAGATTGGTGGAAGAGGCTAGGAGAGGCTTATATATCTCTTGAACTTAGTGAACTCAATTGAATTGAGAGTTCCCAATCTCCTGCCACGAGACCACCAACTCACCCAGCAATGATCTCCTCAAAATCACCAAATCTAGAAGGTTATAGAGGCAGTTGTGGGCCAGCAGTAATGCAGCTAGTGATCAGTCGTAGGCTGCAAAGTTGTTAACTAGAGACCAGTTGCACCCTATCAGTGGGTTTAGTAGTGATCGTTCTTAAAATTATGGGAAAACCATGACATAAGAGTGTGAAATGACTACAACCAAGGCAAAGGAGTTTGTCTCAACATAGCATCATCAATGTGTACTTAATGAGACCCTAGGATGGAAAATAACGTTGTAACATATGCCCCCTAATGCATGAGTTCAAGAGAGGAACGGATGGCCGAAACACATTAAAATAATAGTCACGGACATGAGGCAGCATGAGGAGGGAGTAAAGAGTTCAAGAAGCCAAGCAGTACCTTCAATTAGACATAAAGTATGTATATATATCATCGTCGAGGCAGGCATACCCATGCTCGAAAGGGAAACCAATCATAGCCACCAACACAATACACTATGGATCCATGAAGTGAAATGCAAGACAATAGCCATGAAATAGTACACAATGGATCCATGTCATCAAATATATCATAACCACAACCAAATACAATATGGATCTATGTCACAGTATAAATCAAGAAGACATCAGAAATAAAGGAGAGTGCCCCCGTAATATTCAAAGTACTCATATTCTAGTGATATACTCGTGTTGATCTAAAAGATTGTCTTATGGTCTTAAATACAACAACACGAGGATAAATCCCATAGAATTTTTAAAGACGTCGTACAACTCTATTTTTAAATATCATGCAAGAATATAAACAATGTCTGAGAGAGAACCATGCTTATTCTTGAAATAAATATTCACATGTAAAGAGTACCTGAGAAAGGACCAAGTATCTTACAGAAAACAAATATTTACACTATAATACAATATTATAAACCAAATGAGTATACATTATCATAAGATGACATTTCCGTCACAACACTCATCAAAGTAAGACACAATATTCATCACATGAAAGGAAAATATGGACCGCATATGGCCAAGAACTTTAAATGATCGTTCCATTAAATGAAAAAAAAAATTGATAGACACACTTTCAAAATATCGTTCCTAGAACTTAAATTCTAAGAAATCAATAATGTTATGTCCCGAATAGTTCTCTGGGAACCCCAAAAAATAATAGGTGTCTTTATAAAAATAAACAATTATGTGTGAGATTTCAATACAAGTAAATTGTGTTTGTCCTTCAAAGAGAACTGGATGAGGCTTCCATGAACCATAAAATGAAGAGAGACCTAGAAGAAAAAAGAAAGCAGTCAGGGGTTAGCCTTAAGTTTCACAAATTTTGGGAACAGAAAAGGCAAAATGACTATTGACTGAGGAAGAAAAAGTGGTGAAAGAAAGAACAAGGTGACCACTCAACTTACTGTGATGGAAATTTTGAACTGTCATTTGCTTGTTGTGACATCTTTTTTAGGTTGTTATTGTTGTGTTGGAGGTGTCATAACTAATGTAACTACTTCTTGTTGATATATCTTGGTTATGTTAATTAATTCCATTGTTAACCTGTGTTCGATGTACTCCCTCATTGGCGCAATCGTTTTTTTTTTTTACGAAAACGGTTAGTGGTATTTAATAGAAAAAGGGTGGACTAGCCATAGATTCAATTACAAAATAGGTCACGCTTGTCCGCGTGCCTGCCTTCCTGGAGTATCCTCCTAATCCTATAGTAGTAGACTATAATCCTTAACTAAGATTCTATCATAACTTTAACCAAATACAAAGTTATTTACAGCATTGGCTTCTATACAAAACGCCAAACTTGTTGAAGAAGGGAAGGCCATGCTTTCTTGCTAAAAGATTGGTTTAGTTTTTAGGATCTTAGTTCCATTCACTGTTGAGTTGAGCCATTTTGCCTCCAGCTGGTCGATTCATTCCTCAAATTCTTGTTGGGGGTTCTTGAGTTCACTGTGTATTTTTCCCAGCTCTTCTATAAACCCGATTTTGGTTGTGGTGATGTCTTCTTTTAACTTCTCCATACGCCTTCCTGCTTGAGAATCCAAGTTTTCGAGGAAATCCAGCTGGAATTGAAGCAACTGCTTTAGATTTTCCAGCGCTGTGTCCATTGCTTTGAGTCTTTCCTCAGTGCTTGGCTTGCTATCCGAGCTTGATGCCATTTTTGGTTGTCTTCCACTTCTTCCTGCGCCCTGTTGCTTCACTGGAGAATACTCAAGAGATCTTTGTATTGGAATGGGATGAGATTGAGGGGGCGCCTTCATTTTATTCCCTCCTTCTTCCATACTCATGATTTCCATTCAATTTTTTGAATCCATGAGGTATGGGCAAGTTGATTCCATGTCTCTGCCATGTCTGAAGCTCGCTTTCTTGTGGTACTGTGCCTTGTCCCCTCCGCCCAATAGCTTGTTCTGACACGACTTAACCTGCGTGATCTCCCCGATTTCCTTGTCTGTTGATTCAACTTGCTTTTGTTTTTTACTTAGGAGTGCGACTATCATGGGTCAAGGTAGTGCCACGCTTGAAACCATGTCATTCACCTTCAGAATTCTCGGTGCCAAGAGTGTGCCTTTGTTAGCTTTAGCGTCCGCTTTCCCATTCAGTTCTCTTAGCACGTGGTATAACTTATAAGATTTGAAGTTCCTTAACAGGAGATGTATCTTGTCCAAGAGGTTGTTGAGACTTGCGCTCTGGGTTTTAGAATGATGAATTAATGCTTATATTACCACTCTAGAGTTGCCAATTATAACCAGGTACTGGATCTTGTGCCTTTTTGCTTGAATTAGCCCTTGCCAGAGAGCCAAGGCCTCTGCTCTGTTATTGGATTCAATTCCTAAACCCAGGGCAAAGTTTATTGTTGTTGCTTCGAGGGGGTTTTCAATTATCCCTCCTCCTCTAGCTTGGCCCGGGTTTCCTTTCGAAGCCCCGTCAAAGGATAGGATATGGGCTTTTCTCCTTGTTTTCCAATTGGCGAAATCCTGTTTGCCTTTCCTGATTTCCCATTCCTCTTTAATTGGGATGCTAGCCTTTATGCCCATGTGACATTGGATTTTAAAATGGTTCAACCAGAGTTCCTCTGGTGTTTCCAGCATTTGGTTGTTTTTTGACTGAAATAAATAAGGTGCAGTTTCACCAAAGAGTGCATGAATTTTGGTTACCACGAGGGTTGTGCTCCTTTTGTTGTCCCTTAATATTCTGTTGTTACTTTCCAGCCATAGGTTCCACAGAATGAACTTTGGGAGAACTTTCCACAGAGAAAAGGCTTGGCTTCTTTTTTTAGTTTTGAATGGGTAATAGGAGTCCCATTGGTGGAGAAGACTTCTTTTGTCTGGAGGGAGGCTGATGGCGCTTTGTGTTCATGTTGCTAGCTTCCAGACTTCTTTGGAGTATTCACAGTTGAGAAGGAGATGGTATGTATTTTCTTCATCATGTAGACAAAGGGGACACCTGTAAGGGCCTTCCCAACCATGTATTTTGAGATTTTCCCCTGTTTGGATGCTGTTGTGTGCAAGGGTCCTGATGAATAAGTCAATTTTTGGGATGGACTTGGACTGCTAGATTGCTCTCCAGATGGTCGGATTGGGCAGGACTTTGGGAACATTTTTGATGAGGTGGTAGCCCTATGTTGTGGTGTAGGCCTTGGCATTCCTTCCCTAGCCTCTTTCGTCCTTTCCTTTTTTTTTGAGGGGGGATTTCCCTTGAAGACAGAGCTATAGGGTACTCCATTCCCTTTCAAGATCAGGGGGTCTGTTGAGCACTCCCCACCCTTTCCAAGTCATGAACTTGTCCTCCCCCCAAGTTGAGATGTCAAAGAGAGTAATTATGTTTTGGATTTCCATCCAATCCTTGAGACGAAGAAGATCATGTCTCATCCCTAGGGGGGGGGTCTCCCATGATTGAATATTGCCAAATTTTGATTTTCTTTCCATTTCTTGGCACCCAGGTGAGATGAGGGCTGAAGTGGGGCAATGCCTTTTTGCAGAGGGTGAAAATAGGGGAACCTTTTGATTCCCTGCATGGAAGATCCAAGCATCGGTCCCTAGGCCCCCTAAAATATTTTTTCCAAAGTGCAAATTTGCTCCAAGTTGGTTTGCCAGTGACCATCGTCCAAAGCAACTTTGCCCCCAAAGCCAGGTTTTGAGCTTGGGTTGTTTTGAAGTTAAGGTTGCCTTCCAAGAGAGGTTTTGAGGTTTTTTCCCAGTTTATCAAATGCATTTTCCTTCTTAACTGTTTTCCTCCTTCCCAAAAGAAGCGTCTTTGGAGTGCTTCAATTTTTTGGATGACGGAGGCAGGGGCTAAAAGCAACAAGCTCTGATAGATGGGTATGTTGGTCAACATGGCTTTAATCAGGACAGCTTTCCCTGCTAGATTTAACCAGTTCGCCCCCCATGAGGAAATTTTATTTTTTAGATTGTCTATCAGGTGGTTCCAGTGTGAAGCTCTTGGGGCAAATTTGAAAATGGGAATTCCTAGGTATTTGAAGGCCTCCCAGTTGGTGTGCCCTTCCATCCCTAGAACTCTTGTAATTCCCAACATTTTCTTTGGCGTAATATTCCATCCATAAATTTTTCTTTTGGTCTGTCTTATTTCACTTCCTGAGACTGCAGCGTAAGCTTCCAACTCTTCTTTGAACTTCTTTGTTATTATAGGGCTTGCACCTCCCAACAGCAGAGTATCATCCGCAAATTGCACATGATTTATGTCTTTCACCCCTTGTGTGATTCTCAATCCCTGGAGGTTATTTTGGGCTTGGGAATTTTCCAGTTGATAGCTTAGGACTGAAGCTTGGATTGCATAAAGTAGGGGCGAAAGGGGGCACCCTTGCCTTAAGCCCCTGGAGGCTTGGAAGAACTTTGTTACTTTCCCATTCACCATAGGGGCTATACATGGTGATCCAGTACAAGCTTTTATCCAATTTACAAAGGAGGGGTCAAAACCAAACTTTCTCATTACTTCAAATAAAAACCTATGTCTAACTCTATCAAAGGCATTGGCGAGATCTAGTTTAATTATCATACCTTTGTCTTTCCTCTGGACACTTGAGTGTAGGGCCTCTTGAACTAGGATGATGTTATCGGCAATATGCCTACCTTTGATGAAGCCTCCTTGGTTTTCTGGAATGATGAGAGGGAAGATTGTTTTGAGTGTGTTGGCTATAACTTTGGTGAGAATTTTGTAGCTTGTGTTTCAAAGGGAGATTGGCCTGAATCGATTGAAGGTGACTGCTCCTTTCTCTTTCGGGATAAGTGCCAGGAAGGCCGAGTCGGTGCTCCCACCCAGCTTGTTGCTCTGTTGCAATTTCCTGATCATCTTGGTGAGATCCGTTTTAATTATTTCCCAACACTGTTGATAGAATCTGGCAGTGAAACCATCCGGTCCTGTGGCCTTATCTGGATTCATTTGGTCCAGAGCCTCCTTTATTTCCTGCTGCGATACTTCCTTAGTTAGCTTGGTGTTGATATCCTCCTTAATGAGGCCTGGAATAATGGAGAGAGGGTACATCTGAGGGTCTATTGTTGTCCCTTGCGGTTCTGAATAGAGTGCTTCAAAGGCTTCAAAGGCTACTTGTTTTATACCTTCTGGATCTGCAATTGTTTCATTTTGAACCTGAATTTATGTCACTGCTATATAGTGCTTCCTTGCCTCCGTCTGCTTGTGGAAGTAGCTTGTATTTTTATCTCCTTCTTTCAGCCAAAGGCTTCTGTATTTTTTCCTCCAGTAGCTTTCTTCCTCTCTGCAGGCTCTGTGCCATTGTCTTTGAAGGAGGTCCTCTTGTTGCAGGCCCTCTTGCGTGATCTCTTTGTTTTCCATTTCCAGCTGAAGGTTCTCGAGTTGCATTTGGGCTTCTATGCGCGAGGTGATTGGATTTGGTTGGCCCTTTGCCCAAATTTTAGAGCTATCTTTAGCCTTCTTAGTTTTTCTTCCCAGACATAAAAAGTTGAGCCCTTAACAATGTTGGTCCAAGTTTTGGAAACCAGAGGGAGAAAGTCTTTGTCTTGGATCCAAGTCAGGTTAAATCTGAAAGGGATGGGTCCTCGGACTTGTTCATTTTTAATTTCTAAGCGGATGGGCTTGTGATCTGAGACACTATGGGGCAGGATCTCTGTAGTTGTTGTGAGCCCCAGTAAAAGAAAGGAGCTTTGGACAAGGAATCTATCTAGTCTGGCAGCAATGTGCCCAGGGCATATCATTTTATTTGTCCATGTGTAGAGTCCTTTGGCAGGCTTGATGTCTATTAGATCCCAAGCTGAGACTAGGTCTTCCACCCATTCTCTAGCTGGGTCTCTCACTATGGATCCCCCTCTTTTTTCCTCCTGATCTAGGGTTACATTTAGATCCCCACCTAGAATGATATTGTCAAGTTCATTTTGCTGCAAGAAGTCTTTTAGGGATTCCCAGCAGTGTTTTTTTTCTTCTATATGTTGCGGTACATAGATATTAAAGAGGCTTACCAGATAACCCGAGTCTTTGTGGAGGAGTTTGGTGTGAATCCAATGCATACATGTGTCGAAGCTGATCAGATCTATTTTGGAGGTGTTCCACAAAGTGCAAAGCCCTCCTGAGGCTCCTCTGGCGTTTTCGGCTATTCCTTGGTTGCCTCTCCAAACGTTCAACGAAGCTTTGAGGAAGTCTTGTTGACTCATCTTGGTCTTCTGGAGGAGTAGGATGTTTTCTTTCAAAGCTTTGATTATATCCTTGAGTGCTTCCTCTTTCCTTTTGCTACCAAAACCCCTACAATTCCAGAAGGTTAGAATCATCAGTTACCTTGGGGGGAGGAGTGGCCTCCTTGGTAGGCTTTGGCTTGCTTTTTAGTATGTCGAATGCTGATCAGTTGTTTGATAGTTGGTTGTGAACCCTTTAGGACATCTTTGTAAGTTTCCTGGTCTCTTTCTGCTTTTTTGGTTTTTCTGCCTCTTCCCATTTTCTTTGGGGTGGCCCAAGCTTCGCTTGCACCTTCTGAGTCGCTTCCTATCGAGATCTCCCCTTCCTCTATGTCTTGACTTCTTTCCATCCTTTGGGGGGATTTGTTTTGCTCCCCTTCTTCTATTTTTAATTGATTTCCTTTGTCTTCAGGGGTCTGGTTTCCTCTTGCTTCTTCCTCTTGGGAATCTTTACTTGGTTCTGCTTCCTCTTCGCCAGTTTCCCTAGCCAATATACTGAAGTTGTTCTCCTTTTCTTTGGTTCCTGAGTTTTTGGCTTGCGTTGGGACTATCTTTTCGCTTCTTGGTCCTTTCATTTTGGTTTTCCCCTTTCGAGCCTATTACCAGCCTTTGTCCCCTGCTTTCTCTATATTGGGGATCTTTGGGCAGTTCCTTTGGAAGTGGCCGTATTCATGACAACCTCTACATTTGAACAGAAGTTGTTCGTAATCAAGATTTTGGAAGTGTTGAGATTCCCCAACTTTTAGTTTTATCGCTTCCGGTAGACCTACCTCCAGATCAACTTCCACACAAATCCTTGCGCAGGAGTACTGGTCTTTTGGGTCTGCTCAATCGATGTAACGCCCCAGTCCATTTCCTATTACTTGAAGCGAGGACGGGTTCCAGCAATGTATTGGCAGATTCGGGAGTCTAACCTAGACGGGGACGTCTTTGGTCACTTCTGAGGCGAGATCAAAGCTTGGGGTCCATTGATTCAAATAGAGCCCTTGGGTGCCCATGAAGTATGGTCCATTTCTAAAGATTAAATCTCTATCCTCCTGGGAGATGAATTCGAAGATAAAATACCCTCTCCCAACCGCATAGCACGTTACACTGTTTGTGATCAGCGGTATCCAGTTCCTTTGGATCCAGTTGTCTGTAGATCTGGTTGAGGGCCAGAGTCCCATGAATTGACCTACTAGTCCTCGTTCTGAGAGGGAAAGTGTGACCTTCACTGGATGATCGAGGGGAAGGTCAATCTTTGGGACGGCGTCTAATCTCTTTACGAAACTCGGGGGGTCTGAAGGAGGAAGCTTCTTGCTATAGGCTGCGGCGAGCTTTCGAAAGGAGGTGGTCGGAGAGGGAGGGGGCGGCGGCTCCCCTCCTCCCTGAGCATCCATGGTGGCGACTAGGAGTGAACCCTATTCAGATCTTCGAGGTCACACCAGAGTGCATTTTTTTTTGCTTTGTCGTTTGGCGCAATCGTTATTTCATGTTTGGTCTTAGTTTTGAATAACTCATTCTCTAGTTCTCTCAAATCAAGGATTAATTGATGGAGTGTGTCCTAAATGTCTTCATTCTTATTTACATATCATACTAGCCACCTTTCTATTTCATCTTCAAAGAACTCAATTGAATCACTAAACTCATTGACCTGTGCAACTTTTAATGCTTCCAATTGCTCTAGTAGTTTCTCTCTTGATAAAATTATTGTATCCATTATTAAATGTGTGGCATCTAACTCTTTTGTCAAATCAACAAGTTTCAAGAATATGTCACCCCTTTTAATGTTAATAGTATCACACTGAGACATCAACTCTCTTAGGCATTTGATTATCTTTAGCTAGCAAGCATTAATCTGTTTCATGTGAACATTAGAGGGAATGTTTTGATCTCTTTTGTGTACATTGTTCAAAATCGAAACCTTTGTTGTGAATGTTCCCACCATTTCCTTATATAATCCTTCATTATTTTCTAAACCTTTCTAGAGATACTCCATAAAATTAAAAACCCTTGTTGAGAAAGTAGTTGAGTTATGTGCTAATTCCTAAATTTCAAGGATTAAGTCTATTATTTTCTTAATACTATCTCTATTATATTTGTTTACAGCCATTAGTAAGCTAGATGAACCCTTTAATCTGAAATTGGTCTCAAGGACATCTTTGATATTAAGTATTGGTTGTATCATAATGATAGGCTCAGCAAATAAAGGTTTTGGAATCAGAGTTTTTTCTAATTTCTTTTTTCTCTCTTTTAAAACCAATTTTTTTTTTCTATATCAAAAATGGAATCCTTCAATGCTTATCCCGTTGCATCATAAAAATGCATGATTTTCAAGGATATAACCCCGTGAAAAACAATTTCGGACTTCCATTTCTCTACAATTTTTTTAAATTTTCATGTTCACCTTTTCTATCAATAGTTTTTTAGAACTTTTTTGGTAGGACGCGTGGGGTAGTGTAACAAACTCCTCTTCAAATATTTTTGGCTCTTGAGAAGCCAGTGCTTCAGCAATCACCCTGGTTTCAATCAATCTCTGCTCCGATGAGCTGGGTTACTCTATCTCATCGTCCACTTCCATGGATTTGGGATTTTCTTCAATTTTAGGAAAGTCTTGTCCCTCCTTTTGAATTTATCTTTTTCTTTTTGTGGAAGTTTGAACAGTATGATATGTTTCCATTATTTTCTTTGTAGGGTCCTTGTCTCCATCATCATCAGAGTTTCTGGTGGATGTCCTTTTTTGTTCCTGACCACTACTTCAAGGTTTGGCCTTTGTTGAAATACTTCTCTAGGATACATTCAACAAATTGGGTTTTGTATTAGTTGTCTCTATGCCCCTCTGTCTGTAACACTCATTTGTGTTGGAAAATTATTCAATATCATTTTGGGTATCTGCAATGGATTCTTTGGGGATATTATGGTTATCTCCCCGTCCTTCTTCAAATTGCTCATTCTTACTGAAATATGAAGCATACCCAACTAAATTCAAGTGTGAATAAAATAAATCTTTTGGATCGAACCCCTTGATGTCTTGGGCTTCCTTCATGCGAAATTGGTCCAATTGAATAACAAATTTGTCTAAATGAGAGATATGTTTGACATCTATCCCTCCAACTCTCCATGGCAATGGAATAAACTTTTCCTTTTATCATTGAAAAAGTGTGTTCAGTACTTATACTATCTACACACGTCAATGACGAAAAGTCAGACATGTAGAATGGTAACAATAAGGGTTTCCCTTGGAATCCATACAATTTCATAAGACTAAATTTCTCCAAAGTTTCAAAAACTCCTTTCTCGGAGAGAAAGGTGTCAGAAAGTAAGCTTAGGTTGATGGACAGTTGGTATGGATTATTGGTTTTCATTGATGTACACCATTGGAGAGTGATATTTTAGATTGATGTCAACCCTTAGTGATTGATGTCAACCCTTGGAGACTGTCCGGTAGCGAATTCTGGTAGCACAAAAGTTTGGGTAATGGACCCAAGGTTGTTTCCTATATAATTGTATGAGTTTAGTATATTTGAAGGTAATACTATTATATATGGATAGTACATGTCATTCCATTTCCGGTGGTATGTGGAACGTCACATAACTCCTCACGGTTAGAGAGTTATGGCCATGAGAGTCATCTAGAAGCCCCAAAAGGTCAAAGTAGTCAAAGTGGTTTAAGAGATTTTAGAAGGTAAATAATAAAGTGAAGTGATGAGTGTACTATAATTCAAAGTGAATACAAAATAAATTATTTAAATAATAAATTTAATGGAGAAATTAGAAGTGGGTTAACCCTAAAATAAGGAAA